>SNQJ01S0195309.1:0-17537 GCA_010110895.2 Picea sitchensis | reverse complement strand
AAATGTGAAATTATTTGTAAAAGAAACAACGCATGGCGCGTTGGTAGGGCGGCCATTGTCAAAGCTTTGCATGGTGGGGAGGTCTGGGGTTTGAATCCCACGGACTCCATAAAAATTTATACTTAGCCCTATATTATTTAAATTAAAACTCATAATTATATATATATAGTTTTTTTTTTTTAAATTTAAAATTTTTACGCAAGCTTATTATTACTTTTAAATAAATTATTACAACTAAAAATTAATATTTATAAAAAAATAATTTAATGATTAAAAATGCGTATTAATAAAATGATAATTTAATTATTAAAAGGCGCATTAATAAAAATGATAATTTAATTATTAAAAAAAACGTATTAATACTTTTAAACAAATTATTAAAACCAAACATTAATATATATAAAAAATATATCCGTGGCATTTGCTGGCAGCCTTTAAGGTTGGGCTTCTGGCATGAGGCCCACGTGCCCGGGCTCCGGATCTTAAGACCAAAACCTAAGTTCGCCTCTTTCCTCGGCTCGACGTTCTACTTCTTTTGGCGTTCTACTTTGTTGCCTCCTTCGTTTTCCTAGTCTGCCAGGGCTGCTATTCCGGAGCTGAAATCACAAGGGTTTTCGCTGTATATGCCCTCTAAAAGGTAAAAATCTTAGATCCTTCCAGTTTCGACCTTTTGATGGTTTGTTTTTGTGAGTTTATCTACAAGATTGAATGCCTGAAACTTTGATTTGAACTTATCTAAGTAAAACGCGAAAGAGAAAAAACCACAGAATTATGCATATTCTTGTATTGGGCCATGCCATATTTCGCAGATGGATGGGGTTGTGGTGGAAACACAGATTTACTTGTTGGGTTGCCCTTGATTTAAGATTTTTTTTAGACTGTCTTTTGATCAAGTCAATGGCGACTCGTTCGACCGAGCAGAGCTACATTTCCTGTAATGAAACAAAACAATAATGGAGAGCAGCATGGAGATTGCCACGAGTGACAGAGGACTGTTGTCCCACATCTTAACACGGATATCGGGGCCGCAGGATTTGTTGTCGGCATCCATGGTGTGCACAGTCTGGAACGACATGCTCACGCGTGCAGTAGCGAAGAAGCTCACAATCAGGTCGCGTGTACGCCTCCCTTCTATACTTTCCCGCTTCAAACACGTTAAGCACTTGAATCTCTCTATGTGCATTGATCAATTGCAAGACCAAGATCTCGAGCTGGCCTCTGAATCCCTTAAAAACCTAAGCATCTTAACATTAGGGAACCCTGACGAACCACATGAATGCATTTCAAATCTAGGGTTTGTAGGGTTTGTGAATAATTGTACTATGCTCAAGCATGTTGCCTTGACTTTCATACCCAATTTGCAGGATCCAGGTATTGAGGCCATGACTAGGGTTTGTAACAGGCTTAGTGCTATCAGTCTCGTGAATTGTCGGAATTTGTCTGATGATGCCCTGAAAAGCCTTAAAAAATGTGAGAATATCCAAGAATTGGGTTTAAAGGGTCATTTCGGATTCACTCCGTTTGGTTTGGTAAAAATAGGTGAGAATTGTCCGACGCTTCTGAAGCTCACACTCGAGCTTGAGACTTCCGTCGACATTACCCTAGCCCTTCAATCTCTGGCCACCTACTGCCGCAATCTTCAGGAATTATCTTTGAAGTTCTGAGGTGGGGACTTAGGGACTTAGGAGGGTTATAATTTTTGGTTTGTTTACAATTGTTTTATCTTGTAATTGGATTCAGTACATGGCTTTGCTTCTATTTTAGTAATTATATGGATCTGATATAGCAGCAGAAAGTAGTTGTAAAGGGCTATATTCAGAGACATAAAACTATCATGGATCATTTTTCTATTTACGTTTGGAATGGGATGGCATCTCTTTTCGTTCCATATCAATTCCATGCATTTGATATAGCGGCATAGATGGAAGAAGTGCAGGGCACAATAATTGTTTCATTTTTTTAAACATGCCCATACTTTATGTAATGCTATCCATACTTGTGGACTTTTTAGGTGGAATAGTTCCCTTTTTATAATTATGCTTATCCTTATTTTTGAAGTGTGATATTGTAACAACCCTAGTTGTATGTTTTACTTTAGTAATTTGTTTTTTTTTTGTTTTTTTTTTACATTCTCAATTCTCAATTCGTATTTCTTTTATATTTATTTTTGTTTACATATAATCAAAATAATAATGCTTTTGGTTTCCAGGTTAGGCGGAGGGGAATTTGGCCCTTAAGGCTCCAGATTGTGAACGAGGTGCTCTGATACCAAATGTAAAGGCCGGTTTTAATTTAACATCTAGTAATTCTACAACAAGATAGTAATTTCTACTGGTTCATGAAAGTTCAATAATTCCAAAATATTTTAACACGTACGCATGTAATTTTAACAATGAATAATAAATTTTGTAACAGATTAATACAAAAACAATGCATAATTCTAAATGAATACCTGAACCTGATGTTATTATCCAATGTAAAGGCCGGTTTTAATTTAACATCTAGTAATTCTACAACAAGACAGTAATTTCTACTGGTTCATGAAAATTCAATAATTCCAAAATATTTTAACACGTACGCATGTAATTTTAACAATGAATAATAAATTTTATAACAAATTAATACAAAAACAATGCATAATTCTAAATGAATACCTGAACCTGATGCTATTATCCCTCCGTCTGTCCGCAGCTTGCCTCCTTGATCGCTTCTGAACACTACCCAAAATCGTTCCTCCCTGCCAACTAGGTAGCTCCCTAGCTCCAGGATATCAACGGATATCCTGGCCTCTGTACCCAAAACCCCCAACAACTCCGGTGCACTGTATCAATCCTACTTCCAAAATTTCACTCTCCCTGCCAATCCAGAGCTCTCAAAATTCATCCCCCAACTTCCCGTAGAATGCTCCCGTCAAACTCCTTCCCTTCCTTATCCCTCCTTCACCGACTTCCCCCCCCCTCATTTACTCCCTACCTAACTCATTTATTACCTCCTTATCCCTTCTCGTTAATGCCCCTTATCCCCTTTATTTAATATCTTATCCCCTTTAGTTAATATGTTATCCCATATCGGGTATGTAAATTAATTTAATAATATAATTTATTATCCTTCTTTTTTTAATTTATTTACCTTATTAATTAATGAATTAATTAATACTTCAATTAATCATAAAAAAAAATCATGAATAACTAATTAATAATAATTAATTAGTAAATGTTATTTTAAGAAATAATTAAGGTTTAGTTATTCTTTTAGGACAATTATATTATTAAATTAATTATAATTAATTATCATATACACCTATTTAAGCAGGGTCGTTACAACCTTGACCTATAAACTTATGACCACCAAAATACAACACTCATTGAGAAATTAAAATTTTTCTTTAGTTCAAGAACATGTCTAACATCAATTAATGTCCTTATAATCCCATCAAACATTTTATTTTGACACTTCCAACCCCAGCAGTCTTACAAGAATTATTATTACCTATAAGAACAACTCCACCATCAACTATTGATATGAAGTAAACCAACCTCTATGTGGGAAAATATGGTGTGAGGCACTGGAGTCTAAAAGCCTTTCTTCATAGTATTCAGAGACACTACTAATAGACAAGACTTCATCAATCATACATGGATATGACTTGAATGGATTTGCTTCATTTTTGGTTTTCTTTCTTGGACTCATGCAACTTCCAACAATCCTTTTTAACATGCCCAACTTTGTTACAGTGCCAACATATTCCCTTACCCTTTTTACTTGTTGACTTAGATTTGGATGTTCTACTCAAACACTCTCCCCTTTATGTGGACCAACCTCTAGCGACCAATGCTTCTGGTGTGGAGGTTTCAATACTTGATTTTCTTTGCACCTCCTTAGACAATAGGGCACCAACTACGGTATCAAATTCAAGAGTCTCGATTGTACTAAAGCTAATGGAGATAACTAGATGATCCCAAGATTCAGGCAATGAACATAACAGTGTAATTGCCTTATCTTTGTCATCGGATTTAACATCCATACTATTCAATTGACATATAAGAGTATTTAACACATTCAAATGATATGTGATTTTCGTACCTTCTCTCATTTTTAAACTATATAGATGCCTCTTTAAGTAAATCTGATCCGTCAAGGACTTCATCATATAAAGGCCTTCCATCATGCTCCATAAGTTTGTTGTCATTTCTTCTCTAATAATGTTAAACAAGACATCATCAGCAAGAAAAATGAATTGCGTTGAGGGCTCTGACATCCGGATCTTCCCACTCTTTATCGGTCATAGATGTAAGTTTTTTACTCTTGTCATTTAGCGCCTTATTACAACCCTTGTTGTACTAACAAATCTCGCATTTTAAGTTTCCACAATTCAAAATTATTTTTACCATTAAATTTTTCAATCTCGAATTTAGCACTTGTCACCTTTGCCATTAATTCTACTCACATGCTCTCTCTCCAAATGTCAGTTTATATATATATATATATATATATATTAGCCACAAAAAGCTTCAAACTCCGTGACCTCCACAAGACTTGGTCTTTTTAAACCTTCACAAGAGTTGATATTTTTTTTTGTAAACAATATTTTGAACATATATATATATATATATGCAAATAAAAAGCGGGCGAAAAACTTCTTTTTTAAAAATTTTGTTTAAAAGAAAAATGTACACCTTCACGATTTTCAAAAAATGGTGACATGGTTTTTTCATTTAGTCTTGGTGGCTTGACAAGAATTTGGGCCGTTTAACAAAGATGAAACAATTAGGAACAATGGAAGACTTTATAGCTGCCTTTGAGTTCTTGGATTTTATAACAGAGGGCATGTCTGATGCCTTTTTACGAGAGTGTTTTATCAGCGACCTCAAGGATAAAATTTGGGCCCATGTCCTCATGGCTCGGCCTGAGAGCTGGGTGGAGGCTACCAAAAGCGATAAAGAAGCACAACAGGTTGTATCTGCTCAAAACCGAAAACCCTCCTTTATCCCTTGCCCTAAACTAGTAAATCCCACTACTCCCTCGGCTCCACTAAAGATCCAAAAATTGACCAGGGATGAAATGGCTGAACGTGAACTCAAAGGCCTTTGTTATAACTGTGATGAAAAATATTTCCCAGGCCACAACTGTAAACAACAAAATATTTTTATGGCCATCTCCAAGGAGATTTCAGAAGAAGATGAAGAAACTCCCTCTTTGTCTGAGTCACCTAAATCCACTGACATAACCCCTTTCCTCAGACCCTCCCGAAGTAGAACCGGTCATTCCCTCAATGCTCTCACTAGTTTCTGCGCTCCCCAAACCCTCAAGCTAATCGATTACATCAAGCATCAGAAGGTCATCATTCTGGTTGATAGTGGAAGCACCCATAATTTTATTCATCGTTGCATTGCCCAAGAAACTCATTGCTACATCCATGCCGTCAATAATTTCCAAATCATGATTGCCAATGGTGGTTCCATGAAATGTGGAGGGCATTGTGAAAATGTGCGTCTCCAAATCGATGACTACCACCTGAAATTCCATATGTTTGCAATCGACATGTGAGGTTGTGAAATTGTGTTGGGTGCAGACTGGCTAAGGACATTAGGTCCCATTCTCATGGATTTTAAAGACTTAACCATGCAATTCGACCAGGAGGGCCATCAATTGAAGTTCCAAGGCATCACCGTCGGTTCACCTGAGATCATTAGTTCCCATCACATGGAAAATATGCTAAAAAAGGGTCATTCTGGTGTTATCGCCCAACTCCATGCCATACAAGCAACAAAGACACCCTCGGTACCGCAAGACCTCCAAGCCATCCTTTCTAAAAATAAATTGGTCTTTTCCACTCCCCAAGGCCTCCCTCCTTCCCGTGGTGTTCATGATCATTCCATTCCCCTTGTACTTGGAATCCTTCCTCCCAATATCTGTCTGTATCGTCACCCCTTTTCCCAAAAAAAAGAAATTAGAAAATGGTCCAAGAACTCCTTAATGCAGGCGTTATCCGCCCTAGTATGAGCCCCTACTCGTCTCCTATGGTCATGGTCCTGAAGAAAAAAGGTTCTTGGTGAATGTGTCCTGACTTCCGTGCCCTCAACAAACTTAACATCAAAGACAAATTCCCCATTCCTATCATTGATGATCTCTTGGATGAATTGAGTGGCACCCAATTCTTCACTAAACTGGATCTTCGTTCGGGCTACCACCAGATATGTATGAAAGAGACATACATTCCCAAGACTACCTTTAGAACTCATGAGGGTGGAAAGAGGAAGACATTCCAAGACTACCTTTAGAACTCATGAGGGCCACTATGAGTTTTGGTCGTCTTTGGCTCTGTGTAATTTCCAATTCCTTCCAAAGCCTCCCAGAATGCATCATGTCTTCCGCCCTTTTCTCCGGGCCCATTTTGTCTTAGTTTTCGACAGATATCCCTATCTATGTAATATAATGTAAGATATGTTATGCACATAAATAAAATGCCAAAAATGGCATAATAACAATAATACAACTAGCATAATATCCAATACATATAAATGATATAACAATAGCAATGTAAATAGCACTTTGATTCAGAAAAGCAATGTTCACAGGCCTTCGAGGGGGCAACCTCCAATCGAAAAGTAGCCTGCTATAATAATCTCCCTTAGGGTTTCTCATACCCTCGACTCCTTATTATACTAAATATGTTCATCAAGAGAAGCATCTAGAGGAAGATCCTTCTAGAAGGAAGCTTCATTAGGTCTTCTTACATATCCGCACTTTATATTCTACATTTTATTGAAAGGCCTTATTAATATTGACCTTATTACATCTGAATATATATTTCTCTACCTATGTGGGTTAGGACCTAACATGTCCGCCCCCTTAAAAATAACATTGTCCTCAAGGATGAAGAGGCATAAATTGTTGCAGGATTGTAGTTGGTTCCCAAGTGGATTTTGTTGGAGTTGTATCTTTCCACCGGACTAGCACTTCCTTGATGGTTCTTCATGTGTTTATACTCATGCTGGTCCAAACCGCTTCTCGGTTAAATAAATGGATCCTTCTTCAGCTAACTCCCCGGGAAGGTTAGTTTGAATTTGCACCTAGTTCCAATCATTCTTTAAGCATGAAACATGAAAAACAAGATGTAGCTTCGGATGACCCAAGGTGAGCTAACCGACAGGGCAACTTGGTCCCACACGCTGAGAGCTAAGTATATGTGACTATAAAATTTGGGTTTCAACTTCGACAATGTTCGCCTTTGAGGGAAGTTTTCTGTAGGGTTGCGGTAGCCGAGAACACACCAACCCCTTTCCTCAGAACTGGACGTCACAGAGTTTTACCTTGATCCGCTTGATGCTTCATGTGATTATGTGCCATGACTGCCTCTCTTGAGGGTATGGAGAATATCCTCTAACGGTAGTGTTTCATCAACCGCTGAACTCGGGAGGTAGCCCTAGTATGAGAGAACCGAAGGTGGCTTCTATCCATATACCACTCAAAAGGAGTCATGCATGAAGTTGTATGGTAGGAAGTGTTAAAATGTTCACCATTCAGCTTAGGGTAACCATTGAGCCCACCGATTTTTCTTTTCAAAGGCAAACACTCAAATATGTTTCCAAACACTTGTTGAAAACTTTGTTTGACCATCACTCGGGATGATAAGTTGTGATGAGATGCAATTAAGTGCCCTCTAGCTTGAAGAGTTCTTGCCAAAACTTTGTGAAATGGGTCAACATCGTAAAACAATAGAGCGGGCGTACATGAAGCTTGAAGACCCCGTCCATGAAAATTTGAGCCACCATGATGCAAGAAATGGGTTTTGAAGAGCAGAAATGAGCATACTTGGAAAGAGATCCACAATCACAATTATGACCCATTTTTTCCCCGATTTGGGTAAGCCGTAATAAAGTCCATAGAGATATCCTTCCCAAATAGCAAATGGAATGGGAAGCGGTTGTAGTAAGTCTCGAGATTTGATCATTCCTTTGTTGCATTGAAACACATCACATTCAATGACAAAATTACGGATTTCTTGTTTCATACCATCCCGTAAAAAAGAACGTTTGACCACGTCATATGGTTTCCAGGAACCCGGAGTGCCCTGTGGGTGTAGCATGAAGCTCAGAAGTACCGTGGATTTAATCTTTAATTGTTTACTTAAATAAAAACGCCCTTTGTATCGAATCTCATCATAGATCCAAGAGTACTCTGGGATCTTGAGCATTGGTCCCAAGAATTGCCGGATCGATGCAAACTTTGGGATCTTGTAGCCATTCCTAGAGAACAACTTGGAGCCAATCTATACAATGAAGGAAAGAGAAAAAGGGATCCTTCTCTTCATTTTGGGTGCATCCGCAACCACATTGGCTTTTGTCTTTCTTGTAAATGATCTCATAATCATATCCAGAGCTTAGTCACCCATTTTGTCTGGGAGGAAATGTGTTGTTCCGTAAAGTACTTGAGGCTTTGATTGTCTTTCTTAATTTGGAAACATTACCCCAACAGATAAGGGCCAATAGATCAATGACATGCAAAATAGTCAACGTTTCCTTTTTATAGATGGATTTGCCTAGATTTTTTAGATAGTTTCTTGTTGGTGAATGCCAAAGGTCAACCATCACAGTTTGGAAAGTTTGAGCGTTACTGAGTCCAAAGGAAAGTTTTTTTTAGGAGAGCAAAGGAGAGGTGTCAGAATTCCTTCCATATCTTCAACAAACTTATGATAATACCCTTGCCCAACCACTCTAAGATTTGAGAGTCTTTAAAAGGCCAAGATTGCATAAAGCCTAACTTTTCAGATCCACCCCGACGCCATCCTTACCAACTGTATGACCGAAGTATTCTACTTCGAGGCACCAAAAGCACATTTATACCGCTTAAGATAAAGTTGGTGGCCGAGAGAGGATGGCAGAGAACCTAATCCACATGAGTAAGATGGTCCGTCTAAAGTTTTTCTATAGATGAGGATATCAACAAGAAAACTAAGACAAAATGATGGGAGAAAGGGACGAAGACATGATTCATGAGGCTTTGGAAGGTGGAGGGGCATTACACAGCCAAAGGGCATGAACAAAAAACTCATAGTGGCCCTCATGTGAGTTGCGAAGGCCGCCTTGGAATGTCTCAGCTTCTTCTATTATGCTATCCGTGATTGCCCGAGTGAAGATCAAGTTTATAAAGAATTGGGTGTCACTCAATTCATCTAGGAGGTCAGTGAATGACAGAATGGGAATTTCCGCTCTTTAATGGTCACTATGAGCTATCAAAGTTAGGATACATCTCCGCTAAATTATTCTTTCTTCAGAACTAGCGACTGTGGAGAAGAGAGTAAGGCTCGCGACTAGGAGGATAACGCCCAAGACATTAAGGAGTCTATGGACCATTTTCTCAATTTCATTTTTGTGAAAAGGGGTGGCTGGACACGGACGGATATTAGGAGGAAGGCTTCTGTATACAAGGAATGGAATGATCATGAACACCACTGAAAGGAAGGAGTCCTTAGAGTGGAAAATACATTTGATGTTTAGAAAGGAGGGCTTGGAGGTATTATGAACTGTGGGTGTCTCTCTGCTATTTTGTATGGCATGGAGTTGGGCAATGACACCAGACGACCTTTTGAGCATCTTTTTCCATGATGGGGAACTAATGACTTTAGGTGAACCAACAATGATGCCTTTGAATTTATACAGGCTTTCCTAGTCAATTGCATGGTTAATTCCTTTAAATCCATGAGAATGGGGACCCGAAAGTCCTTAGCTAGTCTTCACCCAACACAATGTCACAACCGCCCATGTCGACAAGCAAACATATGGGATTTTAGGTGGTAGTCACCAATTTGAGATGCACATTTTCACAAATAGCCCACATTTCATGGAACCACCATTGGCAATCATGATTTGAAATTTTGATGGCATGGATGGAGTAATGAGTTTCTTGGGCAATACGACAATGAACAAAATTATGGGTTCTTCCACTATCAAACTTAATGATGACCTTTCCAATGCTTGATGTAACCGATTAACTGAGGGTTTGGGGGTGGAGAAGCTAGTGAGAGCATTGAGGGAAATGATCGTTCCACTTCGGGAGGGTCCGAGGGAGGTTAAGGCCAACACTTCAGTTGACTCAGACACAAGGGAAGTTTAAACATCCTCTTCCTAAATATCCCGTGAGATGGCCATAAAAATATTTTGTTCTTTACACTTCAGGGTCTGAAATATTTGTCATCATAATTATAACAAGGCCTTTGAGTTGGTATTCAACAATTTCCATCCCCGGACACTTCTGATCTTTTTAATGTAAGGGAGGGAGTAGTGGGATTTACGCATTTAGGGCGAGGGATAAAGGAGGGTTTCATTGGTTTTGAGAGGATATATTTTTAGTAGCCTCCACCCAACTCAAGGTCAAGCCATGAGAACATGGGACCTAACCTCCTCCTCGAGGCCACCGATAAAACACTCTAAAAAAAAGCATCAAACATGCCCGCTCAAAACCGTGCACTCAAAGGCAAACATGAATTTCTATTGTTCCCGACATTTCAACTTTGTCAAACATCCCAAATGGTTGGTGTCGTCAAAGCTGCCCATAAAGATCACCACAAATTGGGTCTAAACATACCTCTTGACTAAAAGTTTTTCTCCATTGCCACCATTACCAACATTCTTGATCTAGATGGAGAACACCATACTGAAGTTTGACCAAATCCTCAGAATGTCGTATAAAGAGAGATAATTTTCCATTTTGGTTACCCAACCAATGGGATCCGAAAGCCATCAAATTTATCACATCCAATCTCATACGAGGTCACGCTGAGTGATGGTGTTTAAAGGTATGGGAATGGGAGGAAAGTTCACCTTCAGTCTTTGGAGGCACATCAGAGAAAGGGTCATCCGTGAGGGATCTTCGCCAGAGGGATGCAAAAACATATTCAAGCTGGGTGGTCATTCTTGTTTGACTTCTTCCATTGAGGACAGCATGGTTGTATTTATGGTTGGTATTGATGGATGAATGATGGAGGCAACATTGGCAATCACCGAAGAAATTTCACTTCCTTTTGGGTCTCGAGGAGACTATATTGCGGGCGGTGTTGAAGCCATTTCCTGTGTCTTGGCTATGTGCATGGGCCATGAGGATGGGTGAATTGAAAAGTAAAGGGCGAACTAAAACTTTTTCCGAAAAATGGTATGGATGAATATGATAAGGGCAAAGAGATGAATCCAATGAATAGGTCTCAAATAATGGTGATGAAATCCCCAAATGCTTAACCGCAGAAGAAAAGTGTAGTGATTTGGGTGGTCCCATCATTAGCCAGTGGCAAATGCATCTTGTTCTGCTTTTAATTGTTTATGTTTCTATCCCCATGTTAGATATTCAAGGGTTCTACGATAAGGGTTTTCCCCGTGTTATAGCTCTCTGATATACGTATAACCAATAATAGTACTCATCCCATTATCTTAGGGCACTAACTAAAGAGGACAGACCGCACTCAGCCGCATTTCACCGGACTACCTAGGTACTAGAGAGTATCTTCCCGAGTGCTATTCTCTATGGCACTATAGCAATCATGTGGCCGGCCGATTTATCTAAAGACGGGCTTCAAGAAATCTAGGTCGATCCAGACAACACCTGTGTATGGAAATCTAGGCCGATCCATACAAATGTGTTGTCTGATGCACTACCAACATGGGTTACAAGGGCAACCAACAGATGTGCACTTGAGTAACACTTATATTTCCTACATGTATTACTCCCCAACCACGGGTTTATGTGCTTAATGAAATATCTTTGTGGCTTAAAGCATTGAATACGCTCTACCCCCGAAAAAATTCCCACAATTTCTGCCAAGGAGTGCTCTGATACTAATTTGTAATATACCATATATAAAAAGCATGTAGAACATAAATAAATGTTAGAAATGGTAGAATAACAATATGTTCAAAGCATAATATCCACAATAACACCGAAATGATATAAGAACAACAACATAAATAACACTTTGATTCAAAGCAATGTTAACGGGTCTCTTCGAGGGGGCAACCTCCTACCGAAAGCAACTCTCTCAGCATACACCTTAGGGTTTCATACCCTCAACCCTTATTTATACTAAATATGTCTATCAAGAGAAGACTCTAGAGGAAGATCCTCAGAAGCCGAAGATTTTATTAGTCTCTTACATCCGCTTTATTCTATTTTATTGAAAGGCCTATTAATATTGGACCTTTTATTACATCCTAATATATTGTTTCAAATTATAAAAGGGTTAGACCCTGCACAATCTATAGAAAACTTAGACATACTCATATTGCTCATGTGATCGAGTTCTCCATCTACTCTCAAACACTCAACTTTTCCTCAAACAGCCTAAATGTGATTTTACTGGCAGAATACTTTGGCCATCCGGGTTGAAAAGATGGCGCCGTGGTGAATCCTAAAAGATTGCAGATATGTAGACTGGACTCACCCAAAGAGTCTTAAGAGCTTGAGTGGATTTCTAGGCTTAACAAGGTATTATCGAAAGTTTATTAAGAATTATGGAAGATTGCGACACCTCTCACCGCACTCCTTAAAAAAAAAATCTTTACACTTGGACTCCATCCGCTTCTCAAGTTTTTCAAATCTTGAAGATGGCCACGTGCACCACTCACCCTAACTCCTTCCTGACCAAAGATTCCCTCGAAGGAATGATTGCAGAATGAAATAGTCCTTATGCAAGAGAGTCGACCTTGGCCTTTTACCAACAAGCAACTATCCGAAAGAAATATGGGAAAATCCATCTATGAAAAAGGAAATGTTGGCTATTTTGCATGTCGGGACCAAGGGTGTCTCCATCTATTGGTGAAACTCTTCCAAATTAAGACACCATCAAAGCCTCAAGCATTTTCTAGAACAACGATTTTCCCCCAAAACAACAAAGACATAAGCTCTTTGGTTGTGATTATGATATCATTTATAAGAAAGGAAAATATAATGTGGTTGCGTATGCACTTTCCTAAAAATATGAAGACGAAAGATCCATTTTTTATCTTTCCTTAATTCATTGTACCGCATTGGGTTCCAAGCCGTTTCCAAGAATGGCTACAAGATCCCCAAAAGTTTGAAATTTTCGATCCACCACTGGTACCAAGGCTCCAGCCTTTCCCCAGTGGTACTCTTGGTTCAAAGAGGAACTTTGGATACAAAGGCTATTTGTATTTAAGTAAACAATCAAAGCTTAAACTACCTGGCATTTCTCGAGTTTTCATGCTACACCCACAACAGTGGCACCTGTCTTACCAAAACCTATGACAAAAGGTCAAACGTCTTTTTCTTCGGGATGGTATGAAACACATATCAGATTTTAGCCGTAATGCAAAATAATGCAACAAGGAGAAATAATAAATCACTGTGCACACTACAACCGCCCATTCCACCTACTATTTGAAGGATATCCTATGGATTTTATTTAATGCTTACCTAACCGGAAATAAAATCACATCATGGTGGTTGTTGATCGCCTTTCCAAGCATGCTCATTTTCTCAGACCTCTTCAACACCCATTTACACCATCCACAAAGGGCTCAAATTTTCATGGATCAGTCTTCAAGCTCATGGCATGCCGAACTCTATTATTTATGATCGCTGCACTCCAACTTCTCTTCACAAGCAATTTTGGCAAGAATTGTTCAAGATACAAGGCAATCAATTGCATCTCAAGACAACCTATCATCCCCAGACTGGATGGCCAAACCAAAGTTTTCAACAAGTGCTTGGAAGCATATTTGAGGTGTTTTCCTCGAAAAAGCAAAACTGGCTCAATGGTTACCCTAGTCGAATGGTAGTACAACACTTCATAACATACAACCAAACGCATGACTCCTTTTTGAAGCAGTATATGGAATTAAGCCACCTTCATTTCTCTCATACTTTCCAAGTGTATCAAAGGTCCAGACGATTGACCTAACATCGACAACTCCGAGAGGCTATTCTCTATACCTCAAAGAGAATTTGGTCATGGCACGTAACTCCGCTGAAGCAACAAGCATATCAAGGTCACTGCAATCTTGCCAATTTGCTTAAGGGGATCAAGTGTTTCTCTGACTCCAACCTTAAAAGCAAACCTCCCTCAAGGCCTCTAGCATTGTCGGGTTGCCGCTCAAATTTTATGGTCCTTATACCATACTCGCTATTGTGGGACAAGTCACCTATCAGTTAACTTTGTCCAACAATTCAAAGATACATCCTATTTTTTCATACCATGCTTAAAGAAGGTGATGGAGCTTTTGCGCTAAATCTTGAAACCAACCTTCGTGAGTTAGATGAAGAAGGATCCATTGGCCACAACTGTATAATTTGACCAAAGATGAGCAAAGATCACCTACGCCGAGAACTATCAAGGCGTTAGTACAAGGAAAGGATATTAAATTCCAAAGAGATCTACTTGGGGAACTTGAACTACCATTCCCGCACAATTTCATCTCAAGCCTTGAGGACAAGGTTGTTTTAAGGTGGAGGACATGTTAAGGTCCTAACCACATAGGTAGAAAGAACAATATATTCTTATGTAATAAAGGTCAATATTAATAAGGCCTTTCAATAAAATAATACAGGATGTAAGAAGACCTAATAGTCAGTTTCTAGAATCCATCTCCTCTAGATGTTTTAGTATAAATAGAGTCGAGGGTACAGAAACCCTAGCTTTGGATATTATTGTAATAGAGCTCTGCTAACTGGAGGTTGCCTCTGAAGAGGTCTGAACATTGCTTTCGCATTCAAAGTGTTATTTCTGTTATTCTTATATCATTTCAGTTGTTATTGTGGTGAATGTCCTGGTTAAATTATGTTTGTCCTATTTGACTAGCATTTATTTCAGTCTCAAGACATATTTTATATCCGGTATATTACAAAAAGGAAAAGGAAAAAATCCGAAAGAGAAATATAGGTGTAGGATTAGTCCCAGTTCAAGAATAGAAGAAGGATCTTTCAAGGATCAAGTGCTTCAATTGTAATTCATTTAGTCATTATGATTCTTAGTGTCCTCAGAAGAAAAGGAAGGGAAAGAGGCATGCATCAACAACCGATGTTGATGTGGATCCACCACAAAAGAAGACTAAGCTTGACGAGATTGGAGATGAACTTTGAAAAGGGTATTTCTTTTGAATTCAGTGATTTCCACAAGGAAGTAGGGATCAAGAGGGAGTTGGCAGTTCCTTACAACCCTCAAGCAGAATGATGTTGCAATGAGCAGGAAGAGGCCAACATGTATTCATGACACTTTGCAGGTCACAAATAGACATGCAACTCACAGTGGTACTTTGAGGTAGATAAAGTGACCTCAAAGTTTCTCAAGTTATATGGCATTAATGAGTGAAATCATTGTTTCCAAACCTTCTGGTTATGAGGAGACAACATGCCAACAGGTTTGGAAGGATGTCATGATGGAAGAGTATCAATCCATCATGAAGAATGATGTGTGGGAAATATTTTTGAGACCTTAGGGGAAGTCAGTGGTGACTTCTAAGTGGATCTATAAGATGAAGCATATAACAAATGGAAACATCGACAAGTAAAAAGTGAGGATTGTGGTGAGAGGATTCTCCCATAAAGAGGGAGTGGATTATGAAGAGACTTTTTCTCCAGTCGCTAGGTACACTTCCATCAAGATTATTGTTTCTATTACTTCAGTTATGGGTTTGAGATTACATCAAATGGATGTGAACACCACATTCATCAACAATGTGATTGATGAGGAATTGTACATAGAGAAACCTCAGAGATTTGTGACACATGGGAAGGAGTCTCGTGTTTGCAGATTAAAAAAGTCTTTATATGGACTCAAGCAGGCACCCAGAGAATGGTATTCTAGGATTGATGGATACTTTATCAGTTTTGGCTTCACCAAGAGTGATGCATATCAAAACCTTTACTACAAGGTTGTTGATGGTGATCCCTTGATCTTGGTATTTTATGTTGATGATATGTTCCTTACGAGAGAAGAGAGGCTCATTTTCGGGTTCAAGAAGGATTTATCCTCTGAGTTTGAAATGTCATGTCTAAGTATTTCCATCAATGTTGGTGTTGTCATCAATGCCAAAGGGGGAGATTGTTGGAAAGTTGGTTTAGAGAGTTGGTTGTCATTGACATCAACCCTTGGAGAGCTATCTTGTAGATTGATGCCAACCCTTAGAGATTGATGTCAACCCTAGGAGAGGTCTAGAGATGTTGGACAGTTGATTGACATTTGTATGGTCAAGATTGATGGTGAGTTAGTTGGGTACATTTGATGTAGTCTACATGTAGCCTCAGAAGTGTGGTTATGGGACCAAATGTTGATTAAGGAATATGTACATGAAGGACAATGAAATTTCAGGTAATACTATCATAGATGAATTGTACACATTGTGTCATTTCTAGTGATATGTAGAATGCCACATGGTTCCTCATGGTTGGGGAGATATGGCCTTGTAAAGTTGGAAGCCCCAAAGAGTGGTCAAGAAGCCCCTAGTTGGTTACAATTATTCAATGAAAGGGTAAAGTGGTTGTAACAAGAAAGTTCAAGAAGCCCTAAAGTTAAGGAAAGAGGTTACTTAGAGAAAGTATAAATACACCTCAAGAAGTCTCTCATAAACACATGATTTATACACACAAGTTCATTGAATATCTATCTAATTGATCAAGTGATTGTTATATGAGGTAAACAAGGATATCTGAGGCATTTTTTCAGAGGGAAGATGAAGTAAAGAAGGTCAAAATTGCAAGTGAGGATGAAGTCTTGTGAGGATGTGTTCTAAGGTATGTTATTTATAAGCCATCTTACCATTTTCTGTATAACATTTTTTATAGAATGATTCAGATAGCGAAACATAGAGGATATTTAGTTGAAATTCCAAGGTACCTGTTGTATAAATTTTATCTTATGGGTCGTTGCATTTTGGGAGATACACTCTGTGGAAGTTAGAGTTTTTGTCTAGTCCTGTAACTAGTCTCAAAAATGTATTTCGAGTAAAAAGGTCATAACTTATTCATAGAAGATCCAAATTCAGTGAGACCAAATGCATTGGATAGAGTACATTCCATAGTATGTTTTGTGTGATTTTAAGATCCATATATCAAATATTCCGCGTGCGGCATGCTCTACAAGTTATCTCTCTAGAATAAGCTAGAATTCAACAACGTCTACGATTTTTCCTATAACTCCTTTTCTGGAAGGTTCCAAGAATTGAAACCTACAGGAATTGTATAGCAGATATTAAAGAATATTGTGTACAATTTTCAAACCTTAATTCATTACAGGTACATATTTATGCTTGTTGAAAGTTAGGGATTGTGACTAATCCAAAAACTAGTCCCGCGAAGCTAAGGTAAAGTTTGATGAAGATGTTATTCTCTTGTTGTTGAAGTTGAAAAAGGTTTGTAGGTTTGTGATCACATACACTAGATTTATTGAGTTACATGTATGTTTATATGAATGTTTTGAGGGTTACATGTTGATGATGTTATGGTGTATGGCATGATTGAGACATATCATGAGTGATATGGTATATGGTTGAGGCACATGGTTTGAGGTACATGATTGGATGCATGTCTTATTG
>SNQJ01S0195308.1:2925-17537 GCA_010110895.2 Picea sitchensis | reverse complement strand
GAGGAGTCATATGGTATGACGCACCTGAGTCGATCAACCATACATAATGGTCTGCATGTGTACTTGTAGATGCCAGGTAAACATCACCTCCTTCTTCAATGGATATTTTTGTCTCTGTGGAAGAGGTACTATTAGATCCCTTTGGTTTTTCAACCTTCTTAGACTTGCAATCTTTCTTATAATGCCCTGTTTTACCACACTTCCAGTATTTGCTCAAAGATTTTCCTAGAGACTTAGATCTACCTGTAGATTTAGATCTCCACTCCGAAGGCTCACTAGGGTTCCTGTCTTGGGTATGACCTCTTACAAATAAAGCATATGTGCTATGACTATCCATGCTTTTCCACCTCATCTCTTCAGATAATAAGGATGAAACTACATCCTCATACTTCAATGTCGATTGAGTGGTACTACCAATTGCTACAACCAGATTATCCCAAGAGTTTGGAAAAGAACGTAACAAATTAATACACTTATCTTCTTCTGCAATCGTAATATTAATAAAGACAAGTTGACTTACCAGATTATTAAAGGCATTTAGATGTTCTGTCACAGAGTCTCCATCTTCCATCCTATGATGATACAAATTCTTTCGAAGAAACAACTTGTTTACCAAGGACTTTGATTGATACAAATTCTTCAACTTATCCCATAGTTCCTTGGCTGTAGATTCTCTCGAGACATTCAACAAAATCGAATCTTCCAGGCAGAGTCGAATAGTACTCCTTGCTCTTCTGTCCAACTTCTCCCAATCTTCCTTCGACATATGAGTACCTGGTGTACTAGTAGTTTGTGTACTAGTAGGTTGTGTGCCAGTAGCCTGTGTGCTAGTAGATGGTGTACCAGTAGGCTGGGTACCAGGATCCATAATGATCCATTGTTCTTTGTCTACAAGAAGATCCTCCATATTGAGCTTCCATAGCTCAAAGTTTTTGTCGTTGAACTTCTCTATCTTGATTCTAGATGAGCTCGCCATTCCTCTTTCTATACTTGAATCTCCACTGCAAAAGCTCCCACTAAACCTAGGTTTATCACAGACCCAAGATAAACTTGATCTATCAAGATCGAGCCAAACCCTCAACAACAAAGGCGTCCCTTTGTAGCCAAAAATGAGCTCTGATACCACATGTAAGTTTTAAACCTGTGAAGTAAAGCAATGCATATAGATTCTTAAGAAAAACAAAATTTAATCAATGGCTCATACACAAAGATTTTATACCATAAACCCTCAACCGAGAAAACCTTTCTTATATTCATTATGTCGAATTTCACCATTCACTATACAATATATACAATATTTTTAGGTATTCCATAGATACCAAAACCCTAATCCCTAAAACTAGGATTATTTTTAGTAAACCGCTAAAAATAGCAAAAACCGCCCAAAAGAAAATTTTGGGGCACTGCCCCGAACGTTGTGCGTATCTAGGGGGGGCATACTTGCCCCCCTCTGGGACCCCCCTAGGAAAGCACCCGATGCACACGGCACAAACAGGGCACTAGTACGAGGGATCGTTTGACGCAGTTGTCATATCTGACACGCCCACACACACACATGCAAAGAATATAACACATACCCAACAAGAGAGAGAGAGAGAGAGAGAGAGAGAGAGAGAGAGAGAGAGAGGAGGTGCAGAAGACCCAAAGAAGAGAAAGAGAGAATAGAGCGCAGAGGTTCAGAGGTGTTGATGGAGGAAAAAGAAGGAAAAAAAGAAGAGCTTTCTAGAGGAAAATATAAAGCTTGTCTAAGTTGTTGATGATCACCTTGAATAGAGAAGACCTAGATCTCGAAACTGGAGCATTGGTGGGCTGCAACTTGGTGCTTACTGGACAGAAACCGACACTAGTAAGGGGAGGTCGTTGAGGGATTGTTGAGCAAAGAAGGGACTCCATTGTGTAGAGGAAATCCAATTGAGAAACCATCTAATAAACCCATGGAGACATGAAGCTCAGTGGGAGGTGGCAACTTCTGCTGTATCGAAGGAGGAAGGAGAGTAACCTTCCTAGATCATCGTAAAATCGGAACCTTGTTGAGTCGGTTTCCTTGGTGGTATCATGGCTTGGCGTGAGGGTGGCATGTTGTAGGAAGTTACTCTATGACAAGGCCTAAGGTTGGGAGGAAATGCATCCTCTCTTAGTCAGTCAAATTTGCCAATTTCCTTATTAGATAAGTGTTTATATTTACTAGAACCGCTTATGACTGATATATTTGTATGCATGTGTGAATGTATTAATCTAAAAGGAAACTCAGTTGTTTATAATCCATAGTTTGAATGCACGAAAGTCAGGACATGTTATAATGTTTGTTATTGGGTGGATGATCGTGAAAATGAATAAGTATGGAATGTTTGTACTTGAGCGTTTCACATTCTTGTATGGAGAGCCTACAAATCATGCAAGATTTCCCTTTTTAAGTTTTAATAATTTGTAATGGCCTTAGAGTGGTTTCGAACCCCTGAAAATTAGGACTGAAGCCCTGAAGAACTCAAGAAATGGATAAGTCCCAAACGCAGTGGTTATATCACTGTGAAATCCTATATTAACCTGGGAAAGATCACAATCATCGATCATGTTAGATGATAAAGGATAGATGTGAAACGTTGGATGCAGTGGACTGTTCAGAGTGGAACTTTCGAAGGGAAACCTCAAGCGTCATAGAAAAATATCTGAAGGAGAGACTCCTAAGTTGAGTATGAACCATAGATATGGAAGTGGAAAAGTTTAACATCGATCGTTGATCATTGGGGGGGTCCCACTTAACTAATTACAATGGAAGAGCGAGATGGCACTGACCAGGAGCACCAACATGAAGATGTGTGTCAATAGTCGATTGCTCAACAGGATGAGTGCGGATCCAGTTGTATTGGAGCTTACCGTTTTCAGAGTTGACTCTGGAGAGTTCGGACTACAACTCTGAAAGTTTCGAAGTGCCACTCCGAAGAGTTCAGGTAAGACTCCAAAGAGATTATCTGGGTCATCGATCAGAGAAAGGAGAGACTTAATCTCAACCATAGGTTTTCACGGGTGTTGGCCCTTGGTTATGGGAGCAAGCAAACTTCGTGGAAGACACAGTGACTGTTATTGGGTCGAAGTGAGCAAAAGAGCAGAAAAGATGGAGCGAAGCTTGAGAAAGCAAGCTGTTGGAAGAAGAGATCGAGAATGACAAGTCAGCAAGGAAGAAGGATCATAGACAACTCAACAAGAGGAAAAAGCTACCGATGGATGCTTTGGAGCACTGCACAAAAAGGAAGGAAAGACAAGTTGGCAAAGCCCTGAAAATATGGGTCAAGTTGACCTAGGGTTTTAGACACCTAAGGTTTTGGTATCTAGGGTTTTGGACACCTAGGTTTCAGCCTAAGGTTGTCAGTGAGCTATTAATAATATAATAATAATAATAATAATAATAATAATAANGCATATCCAGGGGGGGCATACCTGCCCCCCCCTGGGACCCCCCTAGGAAAGCACCCGATGCACACGACACAAACAAGGCACTAGTACGAGGGATCGTCTGACGCAATTATCATATTTGACGCACCCACACACACACATGCAAAGAATATAACACATACCCAAAGAAGAGAAAGAGAGAATAGAGCGCAGAGGTTCAGAGGTGTTGATGGAGGAAAAAGAAGGAAAAAAAGAAGAGCTTTCTAGAGGAAAATAGGAAGCTTGTCTGAGTTGTTGATGATCACCTTGAATAGAGAAGACCTAGATCTCGAAACTGGAGCATTAGTGGGCTGCAACTTGGTGCTTACTGGACATAAACTGACACTAGTAAGGGGAGGTCGTTGAGGGACTGTTGAGCAAAGAAGGGACTCCATTGTGTAGAGGAAATCCAATTGAGAAACCACCTAATAAACCTATGGAGACATGAAGCTCAGTGGGAGGTGGCAACTTCTGCTGTGTCAGAGGAGGAAGGAGAGTAACCTTCCTAGATCATCGCAAAATTGGAACCTTTTTGATTCGGTTTCCTTGGTGGTATCATGGCTTGGCGCGAGGGTGGCATGTTGTAGGAAGTTACTCTACGACAAGGCCTAAGGTTGGGAGGAAATGCATCCTCTCTTAGTCAGTCAAATTTGGCAATTTCCTTACTAGATAAGTGTTTATATTTACTGGAACCGCTTATGATTGATATATTTGTATGCATGTGTGAATGTCTTAATCTAAAAGGAAACTCAGTTGTTTATAATCCATAGTTTGAATGCACGAAAGTCAGGACATGTTATAATGTTTGTTATTGAGTGGATGATCGTGAAAATGAATAAGTATGGAATGTTTATACTTGAGTGTTTCACATTCTTGTATGGAGAGCCTACAAATCATGCAAGATTTCCCTTTTTAAGTTTTAATAATTTGTAATGGCCTTAGAGTGGTTTCGAACCCCTGAAAATTAGGACTGAAGCCCTGAAGAACTCAAGAAATGGATAAATCCCAAAAGCAGTGGTTATATCATCGTGAAATCCTATATTAACCTGGGAAAGATCACAATCATTGATCAAGTTAGATGATAAAGGAGAGATGTGAACCGTTGGATGCAGTGGACTGTTCAGAGTGGAACTTTCGAAAGGAACCCTCAAGCGTTGTAGAAAAATACCTGAAGGAGAGACTCCTAAGTTGAGTATGAACCGTAGATATGGAAGTGGGAAAGTTTAACATCGATCGTTGATCATTGGGGGGGTCCCACTTAACTAATTACGATGGAAGAGTGAGATGGCAATGACCAGGAACACCAACATGAAGATGTGTGTCAATAGTCGATTTCTCAATAGGATGAGTGCAGATCCAGTTGTATTGGAGCTTACCGTTTTCAGAGTTGACTCTGGAGAGTTCGAACTACAACTCCGAAAGTTTCGAAGTGCCACTCCGAAGAGTTCAGGTAAGACTCCAAAGAGATTATCTGGGTCATCGATCAGAGAAAGGAGAGACTTAACCTCAACCATAGGTTTTCACGGGTGTTGGCCCTTGGTTATGGGAGCAAGTGAACTTCGTGGAAGACACAATCACTGTTATTGGGTCGAAGTCAGCAAAAGAGAAGAAAAGATGGAGTGAAGCTTGAGAAAGCAAGCTGTTGGAAGAAGAGATCGAGAATGACAAGTCAGCAAGGAAGAAGGATCATAGACAACTCAATAAGAGGAAAAAGCTATCGATGGATGCTTTGGAGCACTGCACAAAAAGGAAGGAAAGACAAGCTGGCAAAGCCCTGAAAATATGGGTCAAGTTGACCTAGGGTTTTAGAGACCTAAGGTTTTAGTATCTAGGGTTTTGGACACCTAGGTTTTAGCCTAAGGTTGTCAGTGAGCTATTAATAATATAATAATAATAATAATAAGCTATTTTTAAGGTCACGACCAAGCCACACCAAATTGGTGTATGAGACCCCCTTGTTTGTGGGACAAGGGACCCCCCTCCACCCAATGATTTGGCTGGTAAAGTCTACAGAGGTATACATACCCTACCCCCCTTTGGATTTGAACTTGTGACCTCTTAAGAGGAAACACATTTTCTTAACCATTAGGTCCACTCAGGTTGTATAAATAGAGGTGTAAAGGGCCTAGGTTGGGTTGGTACTTTGGGATGGTAAGATAATGTTGTTATTGTTGTTGTTGGTATCGAGTGGTTGAGAGAGGAGTATTGTGTGAGAGAGAAGTGTTGAGTACAAGAGTCTTCTAGATTGTAAGATCTTCAGCTGGGTGCAAAGATCAACCCTGTAGCTGGGTGCGCAGGGAGGGGAGAGAAAGAGAGGAGAAGAGAAGATCTACTAGCTAAGAGAGCAGATAAGAACTGTATGCTTTACCTCGATATATTATAGCACAGTATTGTGGACGTAGCCCTAGAGAGAGGGTGAACCACATATATTTTGTGTTGTGTGTGATTGATCTTCTATCTCTGTCATTGATATATTGTGATTGCATTATTGCTTTAGATATGATGAGTAGATGTGTAGGATAGATCTAAGTTGATAAGTGATAAATGAATGTTGTGTTGTTCTTGTGTTAGATCCACTTGATATTCCCCTTGGTTGTAGACATCTCTGTCCTGCAACCCCCTCATAACTGCTTCGGGCGAGACTGCATCTGCTTTGCAGGTGTTGCCGGAAGGGCCAGTAGTTAGGGCTTGTTGGTGCGCTCTTGGAGCTGAACCTTGGGTCTTCCCCTGTGCCAAAAAATGGTTCCATTGCCGGGACATGAATCTTCTTGAGGGAAAGTCAAGGTGGTTTCCATCGAAGACAAAGATTCAAAAGTGGATAGAGGATCAAGAGAAGGACTTCGTTGAATCCCAGAACAAGAACCCTATTCTTAATTTAGAAGATTGGTTGGAGAAATATATCTTTACCGATATACATGAGATCTTCTTTGGAGGAATCCACCAAGAGCTATATGAGTGGCTAGCTAGATTAGCAGATACCCAGTTCGAGATCCGATTTAGACTTCTTGTGGTTTGGACATCCGAGCTGATCAAGAAGGTCAAAAGAGTTGATAACACAGTATCACAAGCAGTAGACCATTGGTTTGATATCACCATTGGAGGGTACATTACAAAGTTTGTTGTTGATAGAGTAGAATCGTATAGCCAAGCTGAGATATATTTTTTCAATGGACCTCAAGGGAATTTTTTTCATTTTCTGAAGCTGAGAATCAAGATGGTATTGCATGAGAAGAACATCTTGAAGGTGCAATAGATTGGTTGGATCAAGAAAGGCTAATGGTCAAAAATTTGGATAGCGACACCGACACAGAAGCTGGACATACACGCATTGGGAGAGTATTCAGAGAAGTTCATCTTGTGAACCTGTTTAAGAAGAACTATGGGGAGGAAGGTTTCTACAGTGGAGAAGAGGTAGATCTAACAGATGAAGAACATTCAGAACTCGCTAGGGCAGAGAAAGGAAAAGCTGCAGAGCTTCGCCGAGGAGAACCTGAAACCTCAGAAACTGTGCAGACCATCGAAGTAAGTACTGTTATCCTTCCTATTGATTCAATATTAAGAAACCAGAGTAATCCCAGTCACCAGAGCATCCAGAGAACTGTCAATAGTAGTCCACCGCATATTCAGTCAGGAACCCTAGGAAGATCTATGGCAGATGAGATGAGACTCCCTATCTTTAGGGGAGATGGATCTGAAGATCCTAATCAACACTGGTTCCTATGTGAAGCCGTATGGAACATTAAGAATGTCACAGATGAAGCTGTCAAAAGAAATCAGTTCAGTACAACTCTCAGAGATTGCGCATTGAGTTGGTACATGAAAATTGTCCAAGGACTTGCACAACCTAAGCCATTGAATCAGATCAAGAATGTGTTGATTGCAGAATTCAAAAAACCTAAGTCAAAATCCCAATGTATCACAGAGCTGAAAGAGATCAAGCAGAAGGTGGTTGAACCTGTTTGGGAGTTCGATCATAGATTCAAGACCTTAACAGACCGATTGACTTTTTAGATCCCAAACAAACAGAACAAGGAATGGTTCATTGATGCCCTTCTACCACACATCAGATTTCCCCTGATGCAATAGAATATTTCTTCACAGGCTAAGGCGTTGGAGATCGCCATGAAGCTAGAATCAACCCCTATGGGAGAATCCAGCTCAGGTATGAGTCAGATCATGAGTCAGCTAACTAGTTTGTCTCTACAGGTCGAAGATATGAAGAAAGACAAGGGAAAAGATAAAAGAGAAGACATCTAGTGTGTCAGATGCAGATCAGAAGGCCATGACAAGGAAAACTGTCCCCTATTCAATGAATACTTGGCTTCTGGAGCCCCGAGCCCCTTGAAGCAAGTCACCTTATCCTGGTGCGAGGTATGCAGAAACAGACATCGTACTAGCGAGTGCTATTATATGCAAAAGTATGTTCAGACACCTACAAATTTGTACTGTACATTCTGTAAATCTGTAGGACACAATGATATGGATTGTAGGGCTTACGATCTCATGCATGAAAGGTCAAGAGACATATATAAGATTCAAGGCGAGGTACATCAAGAAGGAAACACTACGCAATATAACTCTCATGGGAGAGGAAACTTAAACCCTAGCGATGGATTCAGAGGAAGAGGAGGAGGAGGAGGAGGAATGAGTCGAGGCTGAGGACAGATCATTTATTATAACTACACACAACCAGGACACCTTGCAAGGGATTGTCAGAACCCTTGTACCACTTGCAACTACTGTAGCTCGTTTGACCATGTTATAGAAGATTGTCCTGTGTTTCTAGCTAAGCTTCAAGAAAGATGAGGACCTCAGCAGAACCCGCAAGTGCAAGAAATCCATGCTGAACCTTGCAGAGAATACCCTAGAGTCATTGTTATAAGCAGAGGAGGCGTTGTTACAGGAGAAGAAAGACTGACCCATGGGAAGACTACAGAAGATTTAGGAATAAGGAAAGCTACAGAGAAGACACAAACTTTTGATGCAAGGAAAGAAAGACAAATATTTGAGGAAGCAAGAGAAGATTTCAGAGGAGACCAAGGTTCTTCATCGAAGACAAAACCAGAAGTAAGAGAGTATGGAATGCCTCACGCATTTGATCAGTCTGCTTCGCCAAGAGAAGGAAAAGAGGTAAGCAAGCTCATGGACTTTTTACATACTTTTATTAAGTCGATTCAAGATGAAAGCATTAAACAAGAATTGCAAAATTTAATCAGACAATATGAGCAAAGAAATATAGATCCCTTACTGAATAGGGCAGTACACCAAATTGGTAAGAAGATAGGGACAAATAAGGAATCACATTTGAATGCTCAAATAGGAGAGTATGAGATAGACTATGTGGTCCTCAACTTAGGATCATAGGTCAATGTCATGACGAAGCAAACCTGGGCACAGATGGGAAAACCGAAGTTGATCTATTCCCCTATCAGGCTTAAGATGGCTAATTAGCAAGCTGTGAGCCCTTTTGGTAGATTGGAGCATGTCCCTGTGGACATTGATGGAGTAAGAACATTTGCAGATTTTGAGGTAATTGAAATAGTTGATGATAGTTGTCCATACCCCATGCTGTTAGGAATTGATTGGGCCTTCAATAACTCTACTGTTGTTGACTTAAAGAAAATACGTATTAATTTTGAAAGAGACGGCCTCAGGGTCATAGCACCTTTAGATCCAGATGAAGGCCAGCGATACATAGAGCCCATCAGAGAAGAAGACTGCACATATGAACTGGAAAACATATATAAACTAATAGCCACACAACAGGATTACATTAATCCTACAACCGATGGGAATCTAAGCTGGCGAAGCGACAACACGTTCTCTTCAGACTCAGAAGAAGCACTAGAGAACTGGCAGAACCAGATGTATGAGGTCTCTACAAGGAGATGTGCTAGATTAACCAGAGAAGTTCGCTGGATCAACACAATAGTAAGTAACTTACCCACATTTGATGGTCTGAATCCGTTAGAAGCCTTCTTATCAGACTTTGAAGCAAGTGTACCAACACAACAGAGGTTGTTGGCAATGGACGAGGCCTTAAAATCCACACCAGCAAGATGGTGGGGGATGCACAAAAGTAAAATCACAGACTGGACACAATGTCGTACTTTGATGCCAGCGCGGTTCTCAGCACAAGTAGAAGGCTGCGAAGTTCGCTACACAGGTCGAAGCTACCCAAAGGACCATGTGTGAAGCTACAAAGAGGCCTGGAGTGACATTCCGCAAGAACAGTGGGTACACAAATTCATCAACACACTGGACATGACACCTATCAACTACTACCTTCAAGCAGAGTTGCACCTCATCACTACAGATTGGCAAGGTATGACTCAGAACTTTGTAACCACCTTCTTATTTGAAAGTCCGTATCCATCAGTAGATCAAGCATTATAGATTGTGAGACAAAAAGTATTCGAGGAGGTATCCAGCCTTCCCTTAGAACAGGAAGAGGATGAATGGACTGCACCTCTCCAGAAATTGCAGGGATGTTACAACATCAATGTCGATGAAGACGATGATTCGAGGAAGGTGAACATCGCAAAAACAGAGGGCTAGAGAGACGTGTAAGGACCAGGAGTTGAGCTACCATTCATTGGACAACTAATCAAGATTAAGAAAGTCAATATTGGAATAGAGCAGACACCAAAGTTTGCAAACATTGGAGAT
Source organism: Picea sitchensis (assembly GCA_010110895.2). NCBI lineage: Eukaryota > Viridiplantae > Streptophyta > Pinopsida > Pinales > Pinaceae > Picea > Picea sitchensis. The sequence goes on along the minus strand of SNQJ01S0195308.1, from coordinate 7,439 downwards.
TATTGGGATGCTGCTACCATTGACAAGATTACTGAGTTGTTGCACGAGTATCATGACTTGTTTCCGACCAAGTTCACTGATATGAAGGGAATCAAAGGGCCTATGGGTGAGATGAGGATCCCTTTGAAACCAGATGCAAGACAATTCAAACAAAGACCCTATAGACTGAACCCCAAATACAAGGAAAAAGTGAAGACTGAGCTTGACAGAATGTCGGAAGCAGGAATTATAGAACCTGTCGAAGAGTCATAGTGGATAAGCCCTATGGTGGTGCAAGACAAGAAAATAGGAGAAACCAGGATATGCGTAGATCTCAGAAAGCTGAATGATTCTTGTTTGCATGACCCTTTCCCTACACCATTCACTGACGAAGTGTTAGATAATGTGGGAGGCCAGGAAGTATATTCTTTTACAGATGGATTTTCAGGATACCATCAGATCCGAATTACCAAGGAAGACCGCCATAAGACCACATTTGTAATAGAATGGGGATCCTACCAATATACAGTGATGCCATTCGGATTGAAGAATACCCCGACCATGTTTTCCAGGGTGGTGGTCGAAATATTCAAGGATTTTCTGCATAAATTTTTAGAAGCATACTTTGATGATTGGACTGTTTTTAGCTTATTGAAAAATCACATTGAATGTCTAAGGATAATGTTGGATAAATGCAGGCAGTGTCAAATTCCTTTGAATCTGAAGAAGTGCATCTTCTTCTCACCATTTGGAGTATTGTTAGGTCATATTGTATGCAAGTAGGGATTGCTGGTTGATCCATCCAAGATCGCCATTATAGTTGATCTACACCCTCCTATGTCAGTCAAACAACTGCGTACTACGCTGGGACATACTGGCTATTACAGAAAGTTCATCAAATGACATGCTCAGATTATAGCACCCATGGAGAAGATTTTGAAGAAGGTCTTTCAGTTTAATTGGACAACAGAATGTCAACAGAGCTTCGATACACTGAAACAAAAGATGGTTACTGCGCCTATTCTGGTTTTCCCAGATTGGAGCAAACAGTTTCATGTGCATGTCGATGCATCATCCATTGCATTGGGAGTTGTGTTAGCACAACCAGGAACATGATAAATTGACCACCCATTAGCCTTTGCTAGCAGGAAGCTATCCACAACTGAGATTAATTATACCACTACTGAAAGAGAGGGATTAGCCATGGTGTATGCACTGCAGAAATTTCACCACTATTTGTTGGGAGGACACTTTAAAATGTTTACTGATCACTCCACGCTAAAAGACCTAGTCAACAAGCTAGTGTTGGGAGGGAGAATATGTAGATGGCTTCTACTATTTCAAGAATATGATTTTGAGATCATAGTAAAGCCAGGGAGAATGAACAAGGGTCCTGACCACTTATCAAGGTTGGAACATGGAGAAGAGCCCACTAATTTGGAAGATACACTACTAGATGCACAACTACTAGCCATTAGAAAGATCGATGACCACTTCGCAGAGATAGTCCAGTTCCTCTCAACAGGAATGACACGTAGTGAGTACACAATTCCGCAGAAGAAACAACTAGTAGTGTGCATTGTAGATTTCTCACTTATAGCCGGACATCTATACAAGATGGGACCAGATGAGATATTAAGAAGGTGTGTTATGGAGGCAGAATGACTGTTGATCCTCGTAGAAGCTCATGAAGGCATCACATGAGGACATTATGTAGGGAAAGAAACTGTGCAGAAGGTTCTTAGAGTTGGCCTTTGGTGGCCTACTTTACACAGAGATGCTAAGGACTATTCCATAGCCTGCGATGTATGCCAAAGAGTCGGGAAACCATCCAAAAGAGACAAAATTCCATTGGCACCACAATTGACCCTACAAGCATTTGAGAAATGGGCCATTGACTTTGTTGGACCTATAAACCCACCAGGAAAGCCCACAGGAGCAAGGTACATAATTACAACAACAAAGTACTTGACTAAATGGGTCGAAGCAAGAGCAGGCAAGGCCTGTAGTGCAACTACAGCTGTGCGCTTCATATTTGATGACATCATAACCAGGTTTGGATGCCCAAAGATCCTTATGAGTGATCAAGGAACACATTTCATCAATAAGACAGTTGAAGCCCTGACTGAAGAATTTGCAATCCACCATCAGAAGAGCACACTGTACCATACAGAAGCAAATGGGACAGTTGAAGCATTCAACAAGATTTTGGAAACAACACTAACCAAGATTTGTTGTGTGAACAGAGATGATTGGGATTTAACAGTACCAACAATGTTATGGGCCTATAGAACCACTTGCAAGAAGCTAACAATGCAAACCCCTTTTAAGTTGGTATATGGTCTTGAAGTTGTTGTTCCAATGGAATATTTGGTACCAAGCCTAAGAATTGCTGCCTTTTTAGGTATGAATGACCCTGGCACTGTTCAAGAGAGGCTTGCACAGTTGGTTGAATTGGAAGAAGACAGATTCATTGCAGGATTCCATTAGCAGGTTCATAAGGAAAGAGAAAAGGCCTATCATGATAGGCACATCAAGAAGAAGGCATTCAAACAAGGAGACCTAGTGCTGGTCTATGACAACAAGTTCATAAAACATCCTGGGAAGTTCAGAACGCATTGGCTAGGGCCATACGAGATCGTTTATGGTACAGAAGGAGGAGCTGCACAACTGAAAACGTTGAATGGAGAGTGGAAGGAAGGATTAGTGAATGGGAGCTGGTTGAAGTTGTACTATGACAACCAGCTGCCTCGCAACTCTTAATGAAAGCATGAAGAAAAGGGTCTAGGTACCAGGTGCAGTTGAAACTGGGTATCAAACAAAGAAAAGACAGTTTGCACAAAGGAGGAAAAGGAGGCATGAAGTAGAAAGCAGAGGCTACACTGCGCAGTTTGGAGTCGAAGTAAAACAGGAAGCTCAGATCTAAAGTGCCTTGGGATGAGTCATAAGTGAGTGTTAGGGACCTATTGGCCCTTGTTTATGGGAGCAAGCGAAGATCAAGGGAAAAAAGGGAGCAAGCGGACTTCGTGGAAGACACAATGACTGTTATTGGGTTGAAGTGAGAAAAAGAGCAGAAAATATGGAGCGAAGCCCGATAAAGAAAGCGGTTGGAAGAAGAGATCGAGAATGACAAGTCAATAAGGAAGAAGGATGGCAGACAACTCAGCAAGAGGAAAAAGCTACCGATGGATGCTTTGGAGCACCGCATGAAAAGGAAGGAAAGACATGTTGGCGAAGCCCTGAAAATATTTGTCAAGTTGACCTAGGGTTTTAGACACCTAGGGTTTTGGTATCTAGGGTTTTGGACACCTAGGTTTCGGCCTAAGGCTGTCAGTGAGCTATTGTAATGTATAAATAAAGGTCTAAAGGGCCTAGGTTGGGTTGGTACTTTGGGTTGGTAAGATAATGTTGTTATTGTTGCTATTGGTATCAAGTGGTTGAGAGAGGAGTATTGTGTGAGAGAGAAGTGTTGAGTACAAGAGCCTTCTGGATTGTAAGATCTTCAACTCGGTGCGAAGATCAACCCTGCAGCTGGGTGCACAGGGAGGGGAGAGAAAGAGAGGAGGAGAGAAGATATGCTAGCTAAGAGCGTAGACAAGAACTGTATGCTTTACCTCAATATATTATAGCACAGTTATGTGGACGTAGCCCTAGAGAGAGGGTGAACCACACATATTTTACGTTGTGTGTGATTGATCTTCTATCTCTGTCATTGATATACTGTGATTGCATTACTGCTTTAGATATGATGAGTAGATGTGTAGGATATATCTAAGTTGATAAGTGATATATGAATGCTGTGTTGTTCTTGTGTTAGATCCACTTGATATTCCCCTTGGTTGTAGACATCTATGTCCTGCAACCCCCTCATAACTGCTTCAGGTGAGACTGCATTTGCTTCGTAGGTGTTGCTGAAAGGGCCAGTAGTTAGGGCTTGTTGGTGCGTTCTTGGAGCTGAACCCTGGGTCCCTTGATTCCCTGGTATGAGATAGAGAAGGCGTGAGTTAACCATCGTGCTAATAGAGACTCCAAAATAATTAGAGCCATAGATTACTCAACTCTGAGAATGGTTAGATCTACTGGAGTGAGAAGTTGATTCAGAGGGCTCGATGGGCCAGGTAGCACACGCCGCATCAATTCCACGTCAGATTGTGTGAGTGATAGGGAACCACGTGGATTGCCATGTGACAATGAGGTGGGCCTTGGCCAATAAAAACCTGAGAACTTTGAAAGGCCATAACTTTCAATCCAGAGCTTAGTTTTGAGCAAAATTACAATAGTTGGAAAGATTTTGACGACCAAAAGATGATAGTGTTTTCAAAGAGATATTTTGAGATGGTTAAGGGAAGTAAAATTTTAATACCCCATTCCCTTGAAAGTTATTTAAGGGGTTTGGGTGTGTTACATCCTAGATTTGTTAGGGGTGTGCTCTTTGATTCCATATCTACGTCAGCCTTAGGTTGAATTTTGTTTTGATTTGCACATATTGTTTTTATCGTGGCTGAATCACCATGTTGGTCATGTCGATTATTAGG
>SNQJ01S0195306.1:0-10511 GCA_010110895.2 Picea sitchensis | reverse complement strand
ACGTCGTTGATCCGGTCGCTTCGATCGTAGCCGTTGCAGAGGTGCGCCCTAGATTCCGGACCCCCCCCCTTCGCTTAAAGGTACAAAGGCGGGGGGGGGATCCAGAATCACCTTGCGCGCCGTTGATCCAGGCGCTCCGATCGTAGCTGTCCAGATTTGATTTTTATTTAAATACAGACGCATTTGCATCCCAAACTTAGGACAAGTGGGTTTTTAACCCATTCCTTCACATTTTACCCCTCTTTACAAGTAATGTTGCTAGCACTATCAATCAGGGAAAGAATTGTTCTCTTGATGAAAGACAATCTTTCTTCAAATTGTTCAACAAATACAAAGATATATTTTCCTGGACATATGAATACCTTAATACTTATGACACCAAGATCACATAACATGTCATTCCAATGAATCCTCAAACAAAACCTTTTCAACAAAAGTTGAGAAAGATGCACCCTAGCCTTGTTAATATTATGGTAGCTTCGGGAGGTATGAACCTCTATTATGACCTATGACGAGACTAGAATCCTCCGGAAGGAAGCAAATAATTGAAGGAAACCCTAGACAAGTTGTCGGTTGAACAAATATATTTATATTGAATTTATTGATGCCCAGAAGGAGAAGTCGGCCCAGTTAGACTGGCCAGTCCACTATAAATACAAGGCGCCAGTTTCATTATTTGTTATCTCAGCAGTTGCAGTGAGAGCAATATCTGTGTAGGCAGTTGCAGGCAACAGCAGTTTGGTGCGCAAGTTTCTGGGAGAGCTGGGAAAGTGGTGCGCTAGCTTCTGGGTGGGATCATCTGTTCAGTTTTGTTTCTATTCTTTTGCTTGGTGCATTTAGCCTCTCTTGGCTATTGATTGCAGCCATAATTCTCTTCTCGGTCAAGGTCAAGGTTCTCAGAGGGTGGCTTAAGGCCTGTGGTTGGGTGACGAGGGTATCGTCAATGGTTAAACGAGCACAATCCTCTATATTCTAATAGGTTATGGGCCCACACCCCCTTCAGTCAGCCTAAAATGATGGAAGGAAACATAACCGCTAGGTATTGAGCTGATTGAGGAACTGCCGCTATGGTTACTAGCAAGAACAGCTTCCAAAGAACTGCAGCTAGGGTTACTAGCAGTAGCAGTTGCAGAAACCCTAATTATCATATTCGGCACCTTGTGATGGAGCATCTTGCTCAAGGAGAAGATATCCAGATGCGCCCTAACTCAGCGCACCTATTGACTTTCTCAGAAGAGAGAAAAGACGCAATTGAAGTTTTGGATCAAGGCATGACCAGTTATCAGTCAACCGAAGACATGTGCGAAATAATCAGTCTCTTACATTACTCAACACTTACCGGGACAATTGAAGACGATATGTGGATAATTGACAGTGGAGCTTCCAGGCACATGACGAGAGATCAAGCTAGACTCTCAGATCTAAATGAGAGAAAGACATCGTACAAAGTGGAGCTTGGAGACAAAAGCAACTACCCCATCGAAGGATTTGGACAAGCCTCCATCAAATTGGAATCAGGTAATCATGTTCACTTAATCAATGTTCTATATGTCCCTGGTTTAGAAATGAATCTTGTATCAATATCATGTTTAGAAGACAAAGGAAACAGAATAGCCTTCATAGATGAAAAGGTGTTATCATGGCATAAGGATTCCAACAAAGAAGATGCTAGGGTTATTGGAAGACGTGAAGGAAATCTATATAGACTACTAGAACGAAATGAAGAAGCCCTAGTACATGATGAAGTCAACCCTAATGAGCTTTGGCATAGAAGGTACGCTCATATCAATTATCAAGCATTACACGAGAGAGATCAAGCTAGACTCTCAGATCTAAATGAGAGAGAAAGACATCGTACAAAGTGGAGCTTGAGACAAAAGCAACTACCCCATCGAAGGATTTTGGACAAGCTCCATCAAATTGGAATCAGGTAATCATGTTCACTTTAATCACGTTCTATATGTCCCTGGTTTAGAAATGAATCTTGTATCAATATCATGTTTAGGAAGACAAAGGAAAACAGAATAGCCTTCATAGATGAAAAGGTATATCATGGCATAAGGATTCCAACAAAGAAGATGCTAGGGTTATTTGAAGACGTGAAGGAAATCTATATTGACTACTAGAACGAAATGAAGAAGCCCTCAGTACATGATGAAGCCAACCCTAATGAGCTTTGGCATAGAAGGTTCGCTCATATCAATTATCAAGCATTACCCCTTCCTCGTAAAGATGGTTGAAGGGATACCAGAATCGAGCTCCACACATGAAGGAATTTGTAAGGATGTGCCCTGGGAAGAACATTAAGAACCATTCCTGCTAAAGAATAATGATCTAAGGAAACCCTTAGATCTAATACACTGATGTTTGGTACCCAATGCCACCAAATATTTAGGAGGAGCTCTCTATTACTTAACATTCATAGATGACTAATCAAGGAAGACGGGTTATACCTACTATAGTCAAAAGATGAAGTATTCAAGAAGTTCCAAGAATTCAAGGCGTGAAGTAGAAAACCTTATTAACAAGAAGATCAAGACATTAAGAACAGATAATGGAGGAGAATACACTGAAGAGTTCGGCAGACTGCGAAAACCGCCAGGATTAGGAGGGAGCTAACTATTCCTCATAATCCTCAACAAAACGATGTAACAGGTAGAAAAGAGTCACCGTGATCTATCGAAGAAACAATAAATCCCTATTGAACGCATCAAGATCTATCCATGTTTCTATGGGGAGAAGCAAATACCATGGCCATATACATGTTAAGAATATAAGTCCTCATCGCATATTGAAGGACTTGACACTAGAAGAAGCATTCTCGTGTAAGAAACCTAATGTAGAAAAACTTAAGAATATTTGGATGTCAAGCTTATTCTCATATTCTCAAAGATAAAAAGAAATAAAACTAAAACCCTCCAGAAAGAAGGATATTTGTGGGATAAGTAGTGATTCATCCAAAGCCTACGTAATATATATTCCAGATCAACAAGAGATAGAAGTGCTGTGAGACGTAATATTCAATGAAAGAATGGCCTTCATAAAATCTATGGAAGAAACTATAGAAGAAGAAGAAATTGAAGAACTAAATGAAGAAAAACACTGTATGAAAAATAATGAAAAGGATCAACCTTATCATCCCATGGAGATATATGAGAACGTTGATCCGTGACATATCATACCAAAGAACAAGAAATGACCAACCTGGCTTGAAGCCACCTTACAAGATTCAGAAAAGAATCAAGGTCTCCGTATGAACATCCAGAAAAACTAAAGACCAAAAGATTCTCAAGTTATGCAACATAAATGACAAAGCTCCTAGATGAAGAACCTACTAAGTTTGAAGAAGCAGTTGTCTAAAAGGGACAATGGAAAGAAACTATGGTGAAAGAACATCAATCAGTTATGAAAAATGAAGTATGGGAAAATAGTACCCAGACCTAAAGAAAATCAATAATAATTGTAACTTCAAGATGGCATCAAGATCAAACATGCAAAGCAGGGCGGCTGCTGGATAAATATAAGGAAAGATTCGTAGATAGAGGGTTCTCACAGAAGGAGAGATAAGACTATCATGAGACATTTTCTCAAGTTTCCAAATATACCTCTATTAGAGCCATCATATCTCTTGCCACTTCCATTGGATGGAATCTACACCAAATGGATGTAAAGACGTTCTTCTCAACGAAGCCATTGAAGAAGAAGTATATATTGAACAACCTCAAGGATTCTAGGTACATTCCAAAGACACTCAAGTTTCTGCGCATCAATAAAGCTCTATATGGACTCAGCAAGCTCCAAGGGCTTGCATGCCGGATGGACAGCTATCTAACTAGACTTGGTTTTTCAAGAGTCATGCAGATCCAAACCTTTACTACAAAGTCATGAACAATGCACCAGTAATTTACCGTTATATGTTGATGATCTATTCATATCAGGTGAAGAATCTCTAATCATTCAATGCAAGAAGGATTTAGCCTCCGAATTTGATATGAAAGATCTAGGTCTCATGCACTATTACTTGGGACTAGGAATATGGCGGTAAGGCAGGAAGTATTTCTTGGACAAGGAAAAATATGCAATAAAGATCCTTCGGAAATTTGGAATGATGGACCGTGATCCATGGACACTTCTATGAATGCGGATATAAGAAAAAGTGAAAGTCCCATATTCCAATCCAATAGATCCATCTCTATATCTACGCCTAATTCAATCATTGATGTAATTGGTAAATACTCTAATTAGATATTTGCTTTATTGTAAATACATTAAGTCAGTTCCGTGGAACCGACAAGAGCATTGGATAGGATGCAAAGAATGTCTTAAGATATATTTTAGACACAAACTATGGCTTAAGATATAATTTATTATCCAGTTGATACCTAAATCCCCATGGATTCACGACTCGATTGGGGTAGGAAGTGAAGACGTGGAAGACTACTTCGTATGTGGTGGTGGTTTCAAATTTTGGGTCTTTATGATATCCTGGAGCAAAGAGATGGTTCCATTACACTTAGTAAGGTAGTATATGGCATCATGTGAAGCATGCACGTATAAAGAGCACTATAAAGTTAATATCCGACGATTTGATCAGACTCAGAATCGACCACAATATATTGTGATAATCGAGTTGTATAAGATTATCCGAGCATCCAAAGAGTTTCCATGAAAGGGTCTACACATTGAGATCATATACTACTTTATCCGAGATAAAGCTCGTGAAGGAGAGGTAAAGCTCGAGTATATTCCCACTGATGAGTAGACAACAATCATTCTGACAAAACATCTATTCAGAATAAAGTTTGCATTTTTCAGTGAGAAGATGGGGATCATGGAATAAATCCCTTAGCTGAAAGGAAGACTCTCCAGATAGAGAAGGTACACAAAAAATGTTTATTTCTGTGATTAAAATAACTCCGCTAGGAGGGAGAATTGAAAATGTTTTTGTAAGAGTCCAGATTAATGTGATGTTTCTCGCTCGGAAGTGGATTGAGATTTCGATATGATTGTAGTTAACATGGGAGGTAGACCGATTTCTGATGTATCATAGACAATGCCGATTCTATTGATTTTGGGAGTGGTCTAGGATACCATTCTTCTTGGCAAATACTCAGTAGTGGTCAAGAATGGTCCTCGTCATACTATCTTTCGGGTTCATAAGCCAGGAGCGCTCAAGAATCGTCCGCTTGGAGGTTAATGACAACATTCTGAGGGAAAACTCATTATCTTCCGTGTTACACTTGTTTAGGGCAGTTGGAGGAATGGCCCGTGGTGGGGAATGTATCCGCATAGTTACTCCTCGAGGGCGGATTCATTCGCTCCAGGTTACACCTTTGTTTGGTGTCGAAGGAATGGACCTGTGGTGGGAGTAGTCCAGCTCAAGAATCGTGATTATTCCTCGGAGGGCGCATCGCCCATTCCTCTTAGGTTACACTTTGTTTAGCGCGGCTCCAAGAATGGCCTGTGGTGGGGAATGGTCCAGTACAGTCATTCCTTAGGGAAAACCCATTCTCTCCAAGCCACTTTGTTTAGTGTCTAGGAATTCCGCCTCCAGGGTAAGGAATGGTCCAAGTACTTCTCGAGGGCAGACTCATACTCTCCAAGTCATTAATTTTGTTTGAGTGGAAGAATGGCCCAGGTGGGAAATGGTCCGTGTCTTCGAATCGTGAAACAATCCCTTTCCCTTGGTTGAGAAGAACGTAGATAGCCCAAGGTTGATATTTCCATCGAGGGCAAACATTGTTTCCTCAGATTCACAGACGGAGTGAAAACCTGCCCGTGATGATTCGGGCTTGATCATAACCCTCGCTTCTATGCGTGATGAAGACTGGTGGTATTATTCTTTCGTGATCTCACGCATGGAGTAAAGATTGGCCCAATGATACAGCTTCATCATAACATTGTTCTATGCAGTTGCTATTTGTTATGAAGGACAGCTTGTGAATGTGTTTCACAAAGTCCGAGTAGTTGTAAAGTTACCGAATAGACATTGTGTGTGCTCTATAAATTGATATTGTACCATTGTCATAGGAGATTATCCAACCGGATAATAATGACAGGTGCTCGGTGCTACCAGTTGAATGGTTTGTTAAAGTTTAAGACCATACTCCTTAGCTAGAGGGAGGTTAATATTATATAGCTCGTTGAGGTATGAACCTCTATTATGACCTATGATGAGATCAGAAATTCTAAGGAAGCAAAGAATTGAAGGAAACCCTAGACAAGTTGGCTCCAACAACATATTTTATATTGAATTTTACGGAGTCTGAAGGAGAAGTCATCCCAGCTAGATTCATGGTCAGGCCCCAGCTAGGACTCCGGGCCACCACCTCATAAAATGGCTGTATTTACCATTATTTGTTATGTCAACAGCTGTAAGGAGATAAGACTGCCAGTAGCAAATAAGTGCAATTTAGTGCTAAGTTTCCGAGATGGGAAAGTGGTGTGTACAGTTTCTGTAAGTGGGATCATCCGCTTAGTTTTGTTTCTATTCTACATTTGGTGCATTTAGCCTCTCTGGCTATTGATTGCAGCCTGCACTCTTCTTCTCTATCAAGGTCAAGGTGCTTGAGGGTGGCATTAGTGCCTGGTTAAGGACTAAGGTATCATCAATGGTTAAACGAAAATAACTTTATATTCTAATGCCTTGACAAGTTAAAGTTGGATTAAAAGTTGAAGAATAGCTAAGGTTATATTCCTTAGACATACCGATTTTATAACCTTGTTCAATAATGAAGAAGAATGGGACAAAAGGCTCCGTGCATTGAATTCAAGAACTTAAACAAATCCTCTAAGAAAGACAATTATCCAATTCCTCCTATGGAGAAAATACTGTAATTTGTATATGGTTCAAAGCTACTCTCTTTACTAGATGGATTCTCAAGTTATGTCCAAGTTCAAGCCGCCCATGATGATCAATTTAAAACTACTTTTCGAACTAAATAGGGAACCCTACAAGAAAATGTCATTCGATCTTATCAATGTTGAAGTAACCTTCCAAAGAACAATGGATATCGCTTTTAAAGGAATAATCAAACGGGATTTCTTTACAAGAAGGCCAAGAAAACCATGTTAATGTAGAATTAGGAAGAAACAAGGCTACCATGCAAGTATACAAAAATCGATAAAAAATAAATAAAGATAAAAGAATAAGAAAATATGTTGTATAATTAGAAAAAATTAAAAAGAAGATAATTAAAGATATGAAAAAAAAATTATGTTAATGTAAAATTAGAAGAAAGAGGGCTTTAAAAACTTATATTGTAAAATTAAAAGAAATTGAAAAATATGTTGTAAAATTAAAAAAAGATAGTTAAAGATGGTTATGCAGAAAAGAGAATAACCCAATGCATTTTGAACTAGACAAGGATACTGTGTGAAACTCCTATAAGTACCCAAGTGAATGAAACTAAAGCCAAACATAAAGGAATGAGTCTTGAACTTCTAGTAAAATGCTTGATGATTTTCTTAAAGATTTAATTAATTGAGTCATATAATGCTTAAAGAATATTGATAATTTTTTTAAGATTTAATTGAGTCATATATAAGTAAGAATTGGGTACTTTCATGTTAATAATCTAATTTAGAAAAAAGAAAAGGGGAAGTACATATAAGATATACACATTCATTTGAACTTTTAATTTAAGGATATAAGACATTTTATTTATAGTATTTTGAAGTTAAAAATGGCTCTAAAACAAATAAAAGAATTAATAAAATTTAAGATGATGATGTCAACTAGAAAAATAAATATTTTTGAAAACAAAACAAAAATTATTTTTATCTTATTTTAAACTTATTTTATTATAGATATAATCAAATTTTACACTTAAACTATCAAAAAAAATATTAAATGGATACTTATTTAATTAATTCTACATTTAACCACTAACCAATACCTACACTTAAAATTTAACAACCTATAAAAAATATATATATAATATAATTAAAATTAGTTTTCTATAATCATTCTCCACAAACATCTCCTTTTTCTGTGAATTGCCCTTTTCCGTTTTCTTTTATTCTTCATTTTGGTCCACCCTAAGTCAAGTGAGCTGTCCACTTTAATTAATCCCCACTACTTTTACTAAAAGTCTCACCTCTCATTTTAATGTACCAACGACCACCCTTAACCAAGACCACTAAAAGTGGGTCCATCCACCAAGGAACCCGCCCACAATATGCAGGTGGAGAAAGAAGCTGAGGGCCCTATCTTGTTAATGCCAAAACCATAGAGAAAGGACAAATGTCGGATGAGTGAGACAGATCCGACGGCTCCGCTGGTTGCGAGAGGCGACTGACGTCACCCGAAAGCTCTCTACAACCCGCAGCGATGAGGGCCGTCAGATCTGAAGGGAAGAACCGAAGGCCGTGGGGCATGCGCTACAACTAATCAAAACTGTAGAAACACAGTCTGCAGTCCAAATCAAGTGCAAAGAAACGGCTAAATAATATGTAACAGAAAACTCTTACTTCAAAAGCTGATCATCAAAAGCTGCATACATCAATCCTTGCGGCTGTGGGTTTCAAGTTCCCTGGCAGCGATATATATTTTTGCTGCGTGACAATCCTCTGTCATATGCAGCTCAGAGAAACGCAAGATTATGAAGCTACTACCCATTGAGTCCGGTGAGTCTCCATTAAACCGCTGAATCCTCTGCGTGACAGCTCTGCGTGACAGTAAAGAAATATCCACATAAGTTTTTGAAGTTTTTGTAGTTTAAATGTTGGACGAAATTATACTCATATTAGATCTCATTTTCAAAATATTGATCACACCCACCTAACCTTCTTTTAATCTTTAAAAAGTATGGGTGATCTTGGAAAGCTTCTCTCTTAATGCTTTTAGAGCACAGAAAAACAAAATTCTAAAGAATCACAAGTAATCACTTACTCCCTCATAACTGGAGGACCAATTTTGATCTTAGTGGATGTTGTTAATCATCATCATCATCGTAGTCTAAAGGTAGGACCAAATTATTCTTTTTGGTAGATTTTTTGGTGATATTTGTTATAAATTTGATGAGAAATTCTTAGATATATTTTAGTGATTATTTTAAGTAACTATTCGTAGTCTAAATAATTTGTTTTCGATGATTTTTCTCTAAATATTTGTTTCAAATCATGAAAAAAATTGTTAAATCTATTCTAACGATTATTTTTGTATAATTTTAATATCTCAAAAAATTTCATCATATTAAATCCATTTCTAAATTAAAAAATAAATTAGTCTCACCTTGAAACTACTCTGTGTTGTTTCCCTTTCTTTGTTTTAGTATCAAAGCCATTGTTTAAAGAGAAGGAAAGAAGCCGCTCTCATTCCTGTCAGAGAAGGTTCTATTGCAAAAGAGAGAAAATCCACCATAGTTATGTCTGACAACAATCCGGAGACAGAAAGCATACTCTTGAGGCAGTCTTCTTGAAACAAAAAACTTTGTATACTGGAGGAGACCCTGAAGAATAAGAGATTTGGATGAGAGGAGGTTGAAGTGCTTTCCTAGAACGCATAGAGTGTCAGGCCTTAGCACCCCCATGAAACCATGAATGAGAAGGAGAGTCGATATATAATTATCCTCGCATAGATTACTCGGTCAAACTCAAGGAGTGCAAAACCTACCAATAAACATGGGAGGTACTTAAAGGTTTATATGAGATCGCCAATACAAATTACAATTTTGTTTTAAAAAGCAAATTCTCTTGAATAAAATGAAGAAAATGAAAAATAGTAATTTTCTAATTAGAATTAAAAAAAACCAAAAGAAAATTATTGATATTGATCACAAGATATCAAGCACTGATTTGGTTACTTTTGAGTTGAATGGTATGTTAAATGAATATCATATATATATATACAAGTCTTGTTGTTATAAGAGAGAAAGCATCTTCATTTGATGATTTGACAAGTATCTTATTGCAAGAAGAGGAACAAAGAAAGAATATGTTTCAGAGTTTAGATTTGATATTGATGGCCAAAGCCAAAAAACCATACCAAGGAAAGCCATGGGAAAGGAATGTTGGGGGCAAGTATAATTTAAAACTGCATCAAGGTCAGGCATCACCAAGGAGAGATACAAGTGTGAAGAAGAATAACTCATGTTACTATTGTGGTAAGTTAGGACATTATAAAAATAAATGTAGAAAAAAAGAAATTTCATGAGTCCAAATATAGAAGACATGCAAGCAATTTTGTTGATAGAGAAGCAATAGTAAGTGATGATTAAAAAATCTAGATTTGACATTGATGGCCAAAGAGAAAAAACCATACAAAGGAAAGTCATGGGAAAGGAATGTTGGGGGCAAGTATAATTTAAAACTGCATCAAGGTGAGGCATCACCAAAGAGAGATACAAGTGTGAAGAAGAATAACTTATGTTACTATTGTGGTAAGTTAGGACATTATAAAAATAAATGTAGAAAAAAAGAAGTTTCATGAGTCCAAATATAGAAGTCATGCAAGCAATTTTGTTGATAGAGAAGCAATAGTAAGTGATGATTAAAAAATCTCAAGTTAT
>SNQJ01S0195305.1:0-10579 GCA_010110895.2 Picea sitchensis | reverse complement strand
TACATCTTCACCCCTAGATCCACCTCTTGAGGGTGGGAGTTGTTAGAGTATAAGGATTATTTGATGTAATAAAGTCATGGTTTATAAGTGCCTATTAAAATGATAATTAGATAACAAAGTAGTTACAGTATAATAGTAGCACGACTATCTCACCAATGATATAAAAGGGGATCAACCCCATTATATCAATTGACTTCATTGTAATTAAAGAATGTTGTTTACATGAGTCTATTGAGTCTATTTCTAATCATGTTTTCAAAATATGTTTTCTATTTAGAAAAATAAGATGGTATTAGAGCGAGAATATTGAGAATTGTAAAGAAATGAAAGAGAGTATTGAAAGAGGAGCCAAACTACATTTTAGAGTTGTTATGTCATTTGGTTATTGCGTTGAAAGGTTTTATTATTTTAAAAAGGAAACATAGTTGTCATATAGAGGAGCCACAATATAAGAAGGAAGTGGCCATATGAACCCTGCCATTAATCTATATCAGGTTGTATGTCAAAATAATGATAGCCACCATAGAGGAATTGTTCCCTAATTAGTGAGGAAGTGTGTGACCGAAAACATACGAAAGAGTTGTTACCCAAAAATGGGAAGAAGGCACAAAGAGAAGAGATTTTTCTGCAGGGGAGAGTGAAGTCTGCAAACCCTATAACTTCCATTTCAAAAAAATAAGATAGATGTCAATGTATAGAAGAAATTATTGTGTTTATCATTCACAGTTTCCTATAGAAAAGTGAAGCTGACATTTTGTATCAAAGAAAAAATGCCTTTAGTGAAAAAAAAGCGAGCAATTGTAGTTGTATAGGGGAAATCATGGAGTGTTCGCCATGTTTAAGAGGAAGTCAAATTGATGTATCAAATAGAATATCACCACTATCAAAAGAGTCATTGAACACTGAGTTTCTTATAAATAAAGGATCCAACCATTGTATCAAAGAAGAACAGTTGTCATTCCTGAGAATAATCTCCAATAGAGAAAATGACATGTATCCTAGCATGTAATATTACCATTGCAAAAAAAAAAAGGTATTTTTCTTATGATTCTTTGTGATTTTGACAAGAGAATAAGAGAAATTGTATTTCCAAATCCAGAGTTGAAGCACATAGGGATGTAGATATAGAGTTAGAGATATGTATTTTATTGAGTTTATAAAAAAGATAAAAATCATGAGCAGAGACAAATAAAAATTCTTTTTTTTAATAACAAAGTCCCCAATATAGCCACATATTTTTTTAGTAGAGTACAAATATTTGGAAAATGGTATATGTTCAAAGGAGGCCGATACTAAAAAACAATATAAACTTTTTCAAGCATTATGTGGAGATATGCAAAGTTATTTAATTTCTAGAAGAACATGGGGGGAATATTCACTCAAATAGAGATTAGTGTCTTGGTCATTTTATGTAGCAACTATTTACTTAGGGTGTATTCCATTTGTTTTAGTTTTTCGAGCATGATTAATTTTCAACAATGTATTTTTTTTAGTACTTAGGGTTTCTAGTGTTTATTTTCATAAAATGTAGGATTGACATGGGTATGTAAGTTTTAAACATTTTATAGTAATGCAATGCACACATAGATTCTTAAAAATAGAAAAGAACACAATTGCAATCACACATATACATGGAGATTTACCCTAGAAACCCAAACCGGGAAAACCAACAACTTGTTTAGAGCCACATCTCTAATTCTTATTCATCCTCATCCAACTTCATTGTTTACAATATATATATATATATATATATATATAATCCTACGACATCCAAAACCCCTAATCCATTAACCCAGATTATACTACTTTCTACCACTTGTTGTTTTCTTTGCATATAGGGGGCACAAGATTTCATGATCAACAATCCAGGGTAGAAATGTCCATTGATTCTCTACATAGTGATCGACTTTGCTTCTTATGAATCCAAGTCTCAATATATAAGTATCAATTTTTTTATACCACATCCTTGGTGATTGATTTAACACATACATGGACCTTTTCAACTTGCATACCATCTCTTTATTTCCCTTCATTGTAAATCCTAATGGATGCTTCATGTATATTTCTTCTTCTAGATCCCCATGTAGGAATGTTGTTTTCGTGTCCATCTATTCTACTTTAAAATCAAAAGTAGCGAAAAGTGATAAAATAAATTTGATAGAGGTTAACTTGGAAACAAGAGAAAAAATTTCACCAAAGTCAACTCCCTCTACCTGAAAATAACCTTTTGCTACTACCCGAGCTTTGTATTTCCCTACTTTTCCTTTCACATTCAACTTCTTCTTAAACACCCATCTGCTACCAATGGTATTTCTTCTAGTCAACAACTCCACTAGATCCCCAACCTCATTCTTGTCCAAGAATTCCATTTCTTCAACCATGGTTTTTTTCCAAAGGTTTCCATCCTCTGAATCCATTGCCTCCCTAACTGTTATAGTATCATCATCAGTAATAAACAAAGCAAAATTTGAATGGAAATTAGGTGGAGTATACCTTTTTGATTTCCTTCTTTCCCAAATTGATCTCCTCAATATAGCAATTTTTGTTCTTCGGTAGAGTCTGATTCATTATCCTTCAATTCAAAAAAAAAAATCCTTGGTTCTTCCTCCCATTGTAGGACTTCTTGTTTGATGACATCTTTGATTTCTCTAAATACCACATTATGACTATACACTACCTTCTTAGTTTCTGGGTTCCAAAGCTTATAACCTTTTAGACCATCTTTATAGCCAATATAAATACATTTTTCATCCTTTTTATCCATCTTACTCATGTATTCCTTTGGAACGTGTACATAAGCATCACAACCAAACACCCTTATATGTGTAAGATATGGTTTCTTTCTATTCCATACCTCATGTGGAATCTTGTCATCCAATGTTGATGAAGGTGATTGATTTACGAAGTAACAAACAATATCCACTGCCTCTACCCGGAATACCTATCCTAACCCAACACCATTGAGCATGCTCCTTTCTTTTTCCATCAACGTCATGTTCATCCTTTCTAAAACTCCATTATGTTGAGGTGTGTATGGATCAATATTGTTCCTTGCTATGCCACACTTTTTATAGAATTCCTCAAATTCATTCCTACATAATTCTCCACCATTACCCATCCTCAACACCTTAATTTTCTTATCTGTTTGATTTTCCACAAGAACCTTAAACTATTTAAATTTGTCAAAGACTTCAAACTTCTTCTTGAGAAAATAAATCCATGTATTACTTGATAAATCATCTATGAATGAAACATAGTACACATATTTACCCAATGATGGAACTGACACAGGTCCAAACACATCACTATGCACCAGGAATCTTACCTGATTTTGCTTCTCATATAAGCAATGTTCACAAAAATCAAAATCTAGAAAGAAATTGAACATACCTTCAACCATAACCTTATCATGTAGTACTCAGAGGCCCTTCTCTCCGATATGTCCCAGTCTTTGATGCCACAACATAGTCTTTTCTCCATGGACTGTAGGAATTTTTCCTTCTTCAACTCCAATCTCAGGAACAATGGAATTGTTGCACCCATCACTAATAGTGACTCCCAATAGTTTAGACATAGTTCCAAGCTGAACTCCCCTTAGCAACACCATTTCTCCTCAAACCATCTTGCAAGTTTCTTTTTCAAACATTTCTCTACACCTGGATCATCCATATTTCTTACATAAATCAAATTCCTGGGCAATCCTGGGATGTGCAGAACACTAGAGAGTGTTCTAATCCTACCATCCATGAGCTTCAACTTGACTTTTCCTCATCCTACAATTTTGGTTGTCGAGTCATCTCCTAGAAAAAAATCACCCCCATCATACCTTTCATACTCACAAAACCACTCCTTATGAGGAGTCATATGAAAGGATGCACCTAAGTTAACCAACCATGCCTCATGATCTACATGTGTGATTGAAGAAGCCAAGTACACATCCCCTCCTTCATCTGTAGAGTTTTTTTCTTCTATAGAAGAGGCATCATCAGATCACTTCCCTCTCTCAAAACTTTTGGATCTACATTATTTCTTGTAATTCCCTTCTTTTCCTCATCTCTAGAATACCTTTAAAAATTTTCTGGGAGATTTATATCTTCTGTTAGATTTAGATCTCCCACTTGAAGACTTATTTCTTATATTTATTTCTTGGGAGCGTCCTCTTTCAAATAAGGCATATGTGCTCTGGCTTTCCATGTTTTTCCACCTCATATCCTCTGACAACAAGGATGAGACCACATCATTGAAACTTAAAGTAGCTGCATTACTACCTATGGCCACAACCAGACCATCTCATGAGTCTGGTAAATAAGTCTGGTAAATAGCACAATAAATGATACACTTATCTTCATCATAAATACTAACATCAACAGACAATAACTAGATTACTACATTATTGAAGGTGTTTAGATGCCCTGTCACTGAGTCTCCAGCTTTCATCCTCAGGTTGTAAAGCTTTTTCTGCAGGAACAATTTGTTTACCATAGACTTAGATTGATACAAATCCCCTAACTTATTCCATAATGCCTTGGATGTAGCTTCCCCTAACACTTTCAATAATACTAAATATGAGAGACACAACCGGATTGTGGTCTTCACCTTCTGGTACAAAAATTGAGAAAATTCCAAAAAACAATAACCTATTTGTTCTATTCTTTTATCTGGTATGATGACAATCCACTTAACAAACTTCAGTTTTTCGTTTCATTTGTGGGACAATGGACCCCCTCCGCACAAAAATTTGACTACTAAAGTTTATGGAGGTATACATACCCTACCCCCCTCTAGATTTGAACCTGTGACCTCCAAGAAGGAAACACTTGTTCTTAACCATTAGGCCCACTCAGGCTATACATCTTAATTCATATAATATTGCGAAAAATAATTCACATCTTTTTTTTGTAAGCTAGTTGTTTGTATTACCTTTCATGAACAAAAATTACATAAGATGTTCTAGAGACTGGTTTTGAGGTTACCATAGAAGGAAACCAGCCCCAATACCAGTTATAAAAGTTCCATAAAATCCTGCTGTCACTGCTGCTAGTTGACATAGTTACAAATTTTAGACTGTAGAAAACTATTTTGGGCCTACAAATATACCAACAAAGATGTATGTGTAATTTTATAGGCTAGACAGAAGCTATAAAAAGTAAAAAATAGCAGTCCATGATAGATTACTTGCCGGTAAAGCTATAGGGGAAGGCATGCCTGGACGAATCCGGTCACTTGGGGGCCATTATTTTTTGGAGAAATTCCTCTTCATTGTGTCTCTGTGCAGGGTTCTTCATGCCTGAATCTAGAATCTAGACCAAGATTTTCTCCATTAGCCCTTAGCGAATTTTCTGCTCGTTATTATCTCAGCACGGCTCCATGATGACTTCTCTCTAAGCATCAGTGAAAGTTGGGTGAGGAGGGGGCATAGGAATAGAGTTGGAGGTTGCTTCTGGGTGGGGAAAATGGGTGGCGATGGCGGAGGTGGTCACGGGAGTGAAGGCAGGCTTGCAATCTCCAGCTTCGAATGGAGGGGAGGAGGAACAATTATCCATTAGGGAGTGGCAAGGAAAAACACAACACATACCAAGTCAACAGAGAGTGTAGGGGGTGTGACTGCCCAGAACAGAGTGAGAGCCAACTCGAAGTGATCTTGCGCGCTCTCTAGGAATGAGTAAGAACTAGTGGAGATTAAGGTTGAGGATGGTGGAGGTGAAGGGGACCCATGCGATTGTGAAGAGAAACCTATAGCCAAGTGAGAGCGATGAATGGATATAGAAAAAAAGGATAGCTTGCAAAGCAGGACGAATAACAAGGTAATGTGTCTTCCTGGTGAGGACGATGGTATTAAGACACTGTAGGAGTGAGAGACCCATTAAATTCGCACGAGCGACGATCATGGTGGATGCCAGCTACAAAAACGATCACTGGAGTGGGCAAGTCAGGATTTAATGAACATTGTCAAAGTGCCAAATGAAACAATCAAGAAAGAGTCGTGTGTGGTGGGTCATTCGTGACATGGCATCCATATGTCACGTCATCTGGAGAAAATAATTCACATTATTAAAATTATATAATAAGTCAATTAATTAAAATAAAATAATAATATTATAATTAAACAATTTTTCCATATATTAAATATTAAATCATTCATCTTATATCAAATTTGTTTATAAAATATTGTTTGTTTTTTTAAATTAAAAAAAAATCAATATCTAATTTTATAAAAGTTTATGTTGTTTATAAAATATGTTTGCATTTTTTTTAAATAATCAATATCTAGTTTTACAAATGCATCTATAAACTTGTATATTTTTAAAGTTGTATATTTTAATTTTTTTTTTGTATATGTGAATCTATATAACAAGAAGAAAAAAATCATATACAAAATTAACGAGCAATTGTTCGTGAAGGTGCAAAAAAGTACATCGTTGAAAAGTATATGCAGTCTCCAGTTTGAATCCAGGTTAATGCATAATGTTGTGTAGAAACAAATACATCTCAAGGATGCTAACTTTAAGGATTTTCTCTCTCCTTCTATGTCAATGTTTGTACAAGGAACACGTTAGATGTGCAGGAGGACACCTCACCAATTGTATGGACATTATCAAGGTTTCATGAATATAAAGACATATGAGTCTCCTCTACGCAAACTACGACTTGTGAAAAAAAATTTATTCAACAATATCATTTCAGAAAGAAAGAAAGTGTTTTTAATGTCTACGAGGTTAAAAATGTTTATGAATATTTTTGAAATAGATGGAGAATAGAAATTCAAAGAGGACAGGTGACACGATATAGCACCAACTTTTAGTTTTCTCTATGATTTGGTCATTTTTTTTATAATTTCCTTTATATTTGTAGTAGACATTGTTACCAATTATACTTTTGTGATTACTGTATTGATATTTTCTAAATTCTTCAATACCATAGAACAACCATACACTCTTAATTTTTGGAGTGCTTTGAGATGTAAATAATTTTCTAACAACATTTTTAATGCTTCACATTTTATGATGGTAAATATTTTAAATGAAAGCATCACATCCTCCCCAATTGTGAAGCATTATCATCGCTAATTGTGAAGCATCACATCCTCCCCAATTGTGAAGCATTATCACAGGTCTTATGTTCATTACCAGATCTGTCAAAGAGTTCAATTCTTTCCTGCAGCGGAGCGCAATGTTAGCATGGTAAAGAATCTGGCTGATTGCTATGTCGATGCCTTTACCGACAAAGCCAAACAGGATACCAAGATCCACCATGGGCACATACAAAAGCCTGGAGTCTTTCTGGCGAAGTAAGCAGAAATCAAACCCAAGATTTGTAACTTGTGTCTCAAGAAAACCATTGCAGAGTATTTATAGCGTTGCTTCAATCAATTCAACTGCATATAGTGGGACATCGTGGGAGTTTCTAATAGTACCCATCACAATCAATGACAAACAGTAAAGTAACGTTATTGTTGACATCTTAGTATCGAAATTATGTACAAGAGTTGCAACATTTTATAATTTGTTTGGGAATCTATGTCAGTGAAACAAACATGCTATAAGCCTACCATTTATGGATCATATGGTATCGGAGTAGAAGTTTGAACATACTTGGTGAGACTTGTATGGTAAGCACTTGCTATGACTACAAAATAAGTGGACACGAATTGTTGTTAGGGATATAGAGAAGAAAAGCACCAATAATGATAGGTGGTCGTCATGAAGAAGATGAAGAAGAAGATTCTAGGGTCAGGTTGGATCGGTTAGAGAAGAGTATTTCCATGCTAACATTGATGGTAACACCATTGTTGGCAGCGAAGGGTATCGAAACACCCTCAACAGAGACTTGTGAAGAAGATTCCAAGAAATAGGAAAATAAGTTAGAGATAGAGTGCAAGACTGAGATAGAGATGGGTGAATGCAACTATAGAAAAATGTAGGTACCTTTCAATGTGGAGGAGAAAGTGAACATCAAGCCATATGCCAAGGAAGTTGATGCCATTAAATTGAACCAGTGCCTACAAAAAATGAATGTGTACTTCAACGTACACGAAGTTATTGAGAAGTAAAGGATTTCATTTGCTTGATTGAAGCTTGAAGGCCATGCTTTGGCATGGTGGGAGAGTGATGTAGTAGGAAGAGAGCACTAGAAAATGAGCCACCAATGGGCGATTGGGAGGTGTCTAGGGAAATGATCAAAAATCAATTCTACTCAATCAGATATGAGGAGCACCAATAGATTGCATGGCATTACTTCAGGCAAAGGCAAGGGAAATTGTTGCAATAGTTCACCACATAATTAGGAAGACAACTATTCTGCTAGGTGTCTCTCTCAAAAGCCCATATATGTTGATCAAGTACTTAGGAGCATTGCTACCACAAATCTGGCATCAATTGATGTTGTTCAAACCTAAGATCATCGATGAAGCCAATTCTCAAGAACAATATGTCAAAGGAGACAAGCAAAAGTAGCATTCGAGCACACACAAGCAAAATGAACCATAAGAGTAGCAGAGAAAAGGGAAAAAGAAGAAGAAGTGGAATGAGAACAAGATTGTGGTAGCGACACAAGAAACAACACCTTCCACTAAAAATGCAAGTGTTGTGATTGAAAGGGGCACACTAAGGAGCACTACTAAAAATTGCACACTCAGAAGCACCTCAAGCATTTCCAAAAGAAAAATAAAAAGAAGGCATTGATAACAATGGGTGCTAAGAAAAGGGTGGATGATAGCTCAAACCTGGAAGGAAATATCAGTTTCATTATTCTTTAGAAGGAAGTGACACTTGTTAGTTGTAATCACAAGAAGGAGAAGGAGAAGGAGATGAGCCAACTCTTATGCATAAAAATACACATGAAAAGAGAAAGGTAAATTGTTTATTTGATCTCGGTTCACAATTCAAATTAATCTTTACATAGTTGGTGAGAAGCTTGGTTTAAAGACATAGGACCATTCACAACCATACCCTGATTAGGTAAGGAAAAATGTAGAATTGAAAGTGAAGAAGCAATGCAAATTCAAGTTTGCCATATTTTTTCCTTACTTTACTTAGTGCTCAATCAATACTATAAATACTTACAAAAACCTCCAAATATTTTTAATAAAGTATCCAACAATCAAACCTAAGATTTGTAACTATTATCTCAAAACAACCCTTTCAAAGTATTTATAAAAGGTCCATTCAATTCAAATGCATATATTGCAAGATGGTGAGATTTTCTAACATTTCCCTATAACCATGACCAACAACAAAGTGATCTTTTACAACTAGTTCAATGTACATGAATAGGACAAATGCAAGTGACGACTTCAAACTTAAATTTATAAGGAAGATATTGCAATCCATCAAGTTTACACATTTAATTACATTATTTTATGCTAAATTTGTCTATATTCATTTGTATATGTTTTTATATCATTTTATATTGAAATATATAATATTAAGTTGGAAAAAAAAGAGTTTAAGATTTTTAGGTTGAGATACTTAATGTTTTCACTATATTTGTATAAACGATAAACATTGTAAATAATAATGATTACTAACTTTTTTTAATTGAAAAATAATATATTTAAATTATTTTTATAAATAAAAAAGTTATTAATAATAAAATAAAACAAAAAATAATATATTTAAATTTATTTTATAAATTAAAAGACGAATGATAATAAAATAGAGAAAGTAAATCACTCCACAAATTTATTTATATTTTTAAAGTTATAATGAAAAAAAAAAAGAAATGAGGTTGTCTCATTAATTTAAGTTATATAAATTTCCTTTCAATCTATGAATGGAAAGCCCAATATATTTAAGTTGATTAACACTATGATGAAAATGAAATATTTCTAATATGATAAGCAATGTTTTAATATCATATTATAAATAATAATTTAATAAATAATATCATATAGATATAGCTGAAACGTGTACAAACAAATTCCATGAAAATTGAAATTAAAGAAAGAGGATAGGGAGGATAAGCATGGCCGATTTTGGAGAATCTTTGACATTGAAAAAGTTAAACATTGAAAATAAATAAAGGTCTATCTTTATTAATATTCGTAATTTTTGATAAAATAAATAGTATTCTATTTTTATTATTATTTTTAATCTTTGATGTCAATGTGGTCTCTCATGCGGCACACAATGTAAGTCGAGGGTTTTGAATCGGTGGCTTCATGTAGCAGAGTGCCTTAATAGTATATTTCATCACCGACTATTCTACACCCTACGGGCTTACACATAAAAAAAATTCAAATCCATTGAATCGTGAAAAAACAATTATTTACACCATAAGTTTCTTTATCCAAAAAGTCTAAGTATGTTGTCTCGATTGATCACTATCTTCGACGTGTGATGATTGAGTGAATGCATCCACGTTCCATAGATGCTCGTTTACTTGGAGAATCTTCCATGCAGTGACGATAAGCACATCCAGTTTTGGATCATATTTGAAATGAATATTAAACATGCATGTGGCAACACAATTTTTCCATTTCAACTTTCAAGGAAGCCAATATTGCATTTGACAACAAAGATTTTCCATTTCAACTCTCAGAAATCTAATAATGGTGTAGATGGAAGAACTTTCTTTCCAA
>SNQJ01S0195304.1:10709-28246 GCA_010110895.2 Picea sitchensis | reverse complement strand
GGAGGGTATGAAATAGGACGTCTTCACCTTTGTGGCTCAATGTGAGTTTTTTCAATGCAACAAGGGAGAAACTGTCAAAGCTCCAGGCACACTCCAACCACTTCCAATTCCCCCTGCTATTTGGCAATATATTTCTATGGATTTTATTGTAGGCTTACATAAATCAGGCAATAAGTTAGTCATCATGGTAGTTGTAGATCGTCTCTCCAAATATGCTCATTTTTGTTCTCTTCAACACCCATTCACAACCTCCATAGTGGCTCAAATATTCATGGATAATATCTTCAATATTCATGGCATTCCTAATTCTATTGTCTCTGATAGAGAACCCACTTTCACTAGTAGTTTTTGGCAAGAATTGTTCAAGATACAAGGCACCCAATTGCATCTCAACACTGTCTATCACCCCCAAATGGATGGCCAGACTGAAGTTTTCAACAAGTGTTTGGAAACATATTTGAGGTGTTTTGCATCTGAGAGGAAAAATTGGTGGGCTCAATGGTTACCCCTATCTAAATGGTGGTACAACACATATTACCATAAAACTACTCACATGAATCCTTTTAAAGTAGTCTATGTCCAAAAGCCCCCATCAATTATCTCCTATATGTCAGGGGTCTCGAAGGTTTAGGAGGTTGAAAAAAATATTATAGTCTGCAAGGATTTTATTCATTCCCTTAAAGACAATTTGGTTATGGCTCAAAATTTCATGAAGCAACAAGCAGATCAAGGTCGTTCTAAATGCCATTTTATTGAAGGGGACCAGGTGTTTCTTCGACTACAATATTATAAGAAGACTTCACTCAAAGATAAACACTATCAGAAACTTGAGCCCAAATTTATGGTCCTTATATAGTGCTCAAGCATGTGGGATCAATGGCCTATCAGTTATCTCTAACTGTTGGCACAGGGGAAAACCCAGGGTTCACTCCAAGAGTGCGCCAACAAGCCCTAGCTACTGGCCCTTTCGGCAACACGTGTGAAGCATATGTAGTCTCATCCAAAGAAGCTAAGAAGGGGGTTGCGGGACACAGATGTCTACAACCAAGGGAATATCAAGTGGAACTAATACAAAAATAATGCAACATCCATATATCTCTTATCACTTAGATCTACTCTGTGTAGCAATAAATCTGATCTAACACAATAATGTAAATAACAGTATAACAATGACAGAGATCCAGGCATCAATCACACATATGACACACAATATATGTGGTTCACCCTCTCTCTAGGGATACGCCCACAGAACTGTGCTTATGATATATTAAGATAAAGCTTACAGTTCTGATCTGCTCTCTTAGTCAGCAGATCTTCTATCTTCTTCTCTCTGTTTCCCACCTTCCTATGCACCTAGCTACAGGACCTGATCTTCGCATCCAGATGAAGACCTTATAATACCAGAAGGCTCTCACTCTTAGCACTCCTCTCTCTCACAATACAATAATCTCCCAATCAACAACAATCACTATCAATACCCCACACTAGTACCAACCCAAC
Organism: Picea sitchensis; assembly: GCA_010110895.2. Lineage (NCBI taxonomy): Eukaryota > Viridiplantae > Streptophyta > Pinopsida > Pinales > Pinaceae > Picea > Picea sitchensis. The sequence continues at coordinate 26,746 of SNQJ01S0195304.1, read as the reverse complement.
CTAGGCCCTCTCAACCTCTATTTATACATTATAGTCCCTCACCAACAGCCTTAGGTCGAAACCTAGGTGTTAAAAACCCTAATTACCCAAAACCCTAGGACAACTTGAACCGCCTTTTTAGGGCTTCACCAACCTGTCTTTCCTCCCTTCTTAGGCGGTGCTCCAAAGAATCCAATGGTGGATTTCTTTGCTTGCTAAGTTGTCCTCAATTCATATTCCTTATTGATCTGTCATCCTCGATCTCCTCATCCAATGGATTTCTTCTCTGTACTTCGCTTCGGAGTTTCTTCTCTTTTGCTTACTTCGACCCAGTGACAGTCACTGTGTCTCCCGCACAATTCGTGTTTGACCTTTTCTTCCTCGATATTTGCTTCCTTCCATATAACTAAGGGCCAACATGCCCCCAACACTCACCTATGACTCATCCCAAGGCACTTTAGATATGATCGTTCTGTTTCACTTTGACTTTGGTTTGTGCAGTGCATCCCTTGCTTTCTGATTTATTCCTCCTTCCCATCCTTGTGCAGACTATATTTTCTGTGTCTATTACCTATTTTCAACTGGCCCTGGTACCTAGACCCTTTTCTCCTTACTTTTACTAAGAGTTGTGAGGCAGCTAGTTGTCATAATACAACTTCAGCCGACTCCCATTCACTAATCCTTCCTTCCATTCTCCCTTCAATGTCTTCAGTTGTGCAACTCCTCCTTCTGTAACGTAGGCAATCTTATATGGTCCAAGCCAATGCGTTCTGAACTTTCCTGGATGTCTTATAAATTTACTGTCATACACCATTACTAAATCACCTTTCTTAAATGCCTTCTTCTTGATGTGTCTGTCATGATAGGCCTTCTCTCTTTCCTTTTTTACCTGCTGATGGAATCCTACAATAAATATGTCTTCTTCTAGTCAACCAGTTGGGCAAGCCTCTCACGATCAGTGCCAGTATCATCCATGTCTGTAAATGCAACAATTCTTAATCTTGGTACCAAGTACTCCATCGGGACAACAAATTTGAGACCATAAACCAACTTGAAAGGGGTCTGCATTATTAATTTCTTGCAAGTGGTTCTATAAGCCCAGAGTATGGTTGGTACTCTTAAATCCCAGTAATACCTGTTCACACTGCAAATCTTTGTCAATGTTGTCTCAGAGATCTTATTGAATGCTTTGACCGTTCCGTTTTCTTGTGGATGGTAACGTGTACTCTTTTGATGATGGAATGCAAATTCTTCAGTCAGGGCTTCAACTGTCTTATTGATGAAGTGTGTACCTTGATCACTCATAAGGGCCTTAGGGAATCCAAGCCTGGTTATTATGTCATCAAATATAAAATGCATAGTTGTAGTTGCACTACAGTCCTTGAATGCTCTTGCTTTGGCCCATCTAGTCAGGTATTCTGTTGCAGTGATAATGTACCTTTCTCCTATGTGCTTCCCTGGTGGGTTTATAGTTCCCACAAATTCAATGGCCCACTTTTCAAATTCTTGTAGGGTCATCTACGATGCTAATGGAATTTCATCACTTCAGGATGGTTTTCCAATTCTCTGGCATACATCACATGCTCTGGCATACTCTTTAGCATCTTTGTGTAACGTAGGCCACCAAAGGTCAGCTCGTAGAACCTTCTACGTAGTTTCTTTCCCTGCATAATGTCCTCCTACGATGCCTTCATGAGCTTCTGTGAGGATCAACAGGTTCTCTTCCTCCATCACACATCTTCTTATTATCTCATCAGGTCCCATCTTATATAGCTGACTAGCTATCAGTGAAAAGTCTGCAGCGCGCACCACTAGCTATTTCTTCTGGGAAATTGTATACTCACTTGGAGCCATTCATGTTGACAGGAATTGGACTATGTCTGTGAAGTGGTCATCCATCTTCTGAATGGTGAGTAGTTGTTCATTCGGTAGTGCATCCTCCAGACTGGTGGGTTATTCACCATGTTCCAAACTCGACAGGTGGTCGAGTCCCTTGTTCATTCTTCCTAGCTTAACTATGATCTCAAAATCATATTCTTGAAATAGGAGAATCCATTTTCATATTCTCCCCCCCAACACTGGCTTGTTGACTAGGTACTTCAGCGCAGAGTGATCAATAAAAATTTTAAAGTGTCCTCCTAGTAATTAATGGCGTAATTTTTGCAGTGCGTACACCATGGCTAATCCTTCTCTCTCTGTAGTAGTGTAATTGATTTCAGCTGTAGATAGCTTTCTGCTGGAAAATGCTAATGGATGGTCGATCTCCCCTTCTCCAGGTTGTGCCAATTCTTCCCCTAATGAAATAGAAGACGCATCGACATGGACATAAAATTCTCTACTCCAATATGGAAAGACCAGAATGGGCGCAGTCACCATCTTTTGTTTCAGTGTGTCGAAGCTCTATTGGCATTCGGCTATCCAACCAAACTGATAGTACTTCTTTAATAACTTCTTCATTGGCGCAATAATCTGAGCATATCCTTTAATAAATTTCTTGTACTAGCCAGTATGTCCTAGTGCAATGCACAGTTGTTTGACTGAAGTAGGAGGCGGTAAGTCGGCTATAATTTCAATTTTTGATGGATCAACGAGAAATCCTTGCTTGCATATAATATGTCCTAATAATACTCCAAATGGTGAGAAGAAGATGCACTTCTTCAAATTTAAATAAATTTGGCACTGCCTACATTTGTCCAACATTAGTCTTAGACATTCAATATGATTTTTCAACAAACTAAAAATAGTCCAGTCATCAAAATAGGCTTCTAAAAACTTATGAAAAAATTCTTTGACCGCTTTGACCACCACCCCAAAGAAGATGGTTGGGGCATTATTTAGTCCAAATGGCATCACTGTGTATTGGTAGGATCCCCATTCTGTGGAAAATGTGGTTTTGTGGCAGTCCTCCTTGGAAATCTGAATCTGATGGTATCCTAAAAATCCGTCTGTAAAAGAATATACTTCCTTGCCTCCCACGTTATCGAACACTTCGTCTGTGAATTGTGTAGGGAAAGGATCATGCAAAAAAGAATCATTCATCTTCCTGAGATCTACGTAGATCCTTATCACACCTGTCTTCTTGTCTTGCACCACCACAGGGTTGATCCACTCTGACTCTTCGACAGGTTCAATAATCCCTGCTTCTAACATTCTGTCAAGCTCAATCTTCACTTTTTCCTTATATTTCGGGTTCAATATGTAGGGTCTTTGCTTGACTGGATTCAAATCTAGTTTCAAAGGTATTCTCATCTCTCCCATAGGTCCTTTGATACCCTTCATATCAGTGAACTTGGTCGGAAACAAGTCCTGATACTCGTGCAGTAATTCTATAATTTTGTCAATGGTAGCAACATCCTAGTAATCTCTGACATTGGCAAGATTTGGTGTCTCCTCTATCCCAATATTGACTTTCTTTATCTTGATCAGTTGTCCAATGAATGGAAACTCAACTCCTAGTCCTTCCACATCCCTTTGGCCTTCTGTCTCAATGATGTTTACCTTCCTCAGATCATCATCTGCGTCGGCATTAATGTTGTAACATCCTTGTAGTTTATGGAATGGCACAGTCCATTCATCCTCTTCTTGCTCCAAAGTGAGGCTAGATTCTTCCTTAAATAATTTATACCTTACAATATGTAGTGCTTGATCTACCGAAGGAAATTCACTTTCAAACAAAAAGGTGGTTACAAAATTTTGAAGCATACCTTCCCAATCTGCAGTGATGAGGCACAGCTCCGCTTGAAGGTACCAGTTAATAGGGGTCATGTCCAGCGTGTTAATGAAGTTGTGTACCCATTGTTCTCGAGGAATGTCTCTCCAAGCTTCTTCGCAGATTCGCACATGGTCCTTTGGGCAGCTTCGACCTGTGTACCTCACTTCGTAGCTTCCTACTTTTGTTGAGAAGCGCGATGTCATTAAGGTTCGGCATTGTGTCCAGTCTGTAATATTTATTTTGTGCGTCCCCCACCATCTTGTTGGTGTAGCTTTCAGGGCCTCGTCCATATCTAATAGCCTCTGTTTTTCTAGTACACTTGTTTCAAAATCTGAGAGGAAGACTTCTAGAGGGTTCAAACCATCAAATGTATGCAAGGTACTTATTGTTGTACCAATCCAACGAACTTCTCTGGTCAGTCGAGAAAATATCCTTGTGGATACTTCATACATCTGGTTCTACCAGTTCTCCAACACTTCTTCTGAATATGATGAACACGTTTTGTCACTTCTCCAACTTAGATTTCCATCGGCAGTAGGGTTGATATAATCCTGTTATCTGGCTATTAATTTATATATGTTTTCCAGCTCATATGCGTGGGCTTCTTCTCGGATGGGATTTGTATATCGTGGACCCTCATCTAGATATAAGGGTGCAATGACCCTAAGGCCATATCTTTCAAATGTCATGTGTCTTTTCTTTAAATCAACAACAGTAGAATTGTCAAAGGCCTAATCAATTCCTAGCAATGCAGGGTAAGGGCAGCTATCATCAACAATTTCGATTACCTCAAAATATGCAAAGGTCCTAACTCTGTCGATGTCCAAAGGAACATGCTTCAATCATCCAAATGGGCTGACAGCTTCCTGATTTTCCATTCTAAGCCTGATAGGGGAATAAATCAACTTCGGTTTTCCCAATAGTGCCCAAGTTTTCTTCGTCATGACATTGACCTCTGACCCTAAGTCGAGGACCACATAGTCTATATCATACTCTCATATTTGAGAATTCAAATGTAATTCTTTGTTTGTTCTTCTCTTCTTACCAATTTGGTGTACTGCCCTATTCAGTAAGGGGTCTACCTTTCCTATCTCACATTTCCTGATTAGGTTCTGTAACTCTTGAACAACATTCTCATCTTGAATTAACTTAAGACAAGCATACAAAAATTCGATGAGTTTACTTACCTCTTTTCCTTCTTTCGGTGAAGTCTATTGATAAAATGCCTGAGGCATTCCATACTCTTTTATTTCTGGTTGCATTTTAGATGAGGACCCTTGGTCCCCCATGAAATCCTGTCTTTCTTCCTCGAATATTTGTCTTTATTTCCTTGCATCAAAAGCCTGAGTCTTCTCCACAGCTTTCCTGATACTTGACTCTACTGCGATCTTTCTTTGGATTGTTCTATATTCTCCTATAGCAACGCCTCATCGAGTAATAACAATGATTCTAGGGTCTGTTCCACGTGATTAGGCATATATCAGTTACACTTGTGGGTTTTGTTGGGGTCCTCGTATTTCCTAAATCTTAGCCAGCAGGACAGGGCATTTTCTATGACATGCTCGAAAGAGTTACAATAATTGTAGGTTGTGTAAGGATTCTCACAATCCCTTGCCAAGTGTCTTAGCTATGTGTAGTTATAAAAGATTATTTTTCCTCGGCCTCAACCCATACCTCCTCCTCCTCCTACTCCTCTGTATCCACCGTGAGGATTAAAGTTTCCTCTCCCTGGGGAGCTGTATTACGGGGTGTTTCCTTCTTGTTTTACTTCACCTTGAATCTTGTATATGTCCCTCGACCTCTCTTGCATGAGATCGTAAGATCTACAATCTCAATCATCGTGCCCCACTGATTTACAAAATCTACAATACAAGTTTGTGGGTGTCTGAAAATACATCTGCATGTAATAACACTCACCTGGGCGATGCCTATTTCTACATACATCGCACCAGGGAAGTTTAACTTGCTTCAAGGGGCTCGACGCTTCTAAGGCCAAATACTCATGAAATAGGGGACAGTGTTCCTTATCATGACCTTTATATCTACATATTACACACCAAATATCTTCTCTTTTGTCCTTCCCCTTGTCCTTCTTCATATCCTCGACCTACAGAGACAAACTAGTCAGTTGGCTCAAGATCTGGCTCATGCCTGAGCTAGATTCACCCATAGGTGTTGATTCAATATTCATGGCGATCTCCAAATATTATGCTTGTGATGAAATCTTTTGCTGCATCATAGGGACTCTGATGTGTGGTAACAGTGTTGCGATGAACCATTCTTTGTTCTGTTCATCGGGAATCTGAAAAGTTAATTGACCTGTTAGGGTCTTGAATCTCTGGTCGAACTCCCAAACATGCTTTTCTACCTTTTCTCTGATCTCTTTTATCTCTATAATACATTGTGACTCCGACTTAGGTTTCTTAAACTCTGCAATCAACACATTATTGATCTTGTTCAGTGGCTTAGGCTGTGCTAGTCCTTGGACAAGTTTCATGTACCAAATCAGCATGTGGTCCCTTAGCGTAGTGTTGAACTAGGTTCTCTTGATGGCTTCATTGGCGATACTTTTAATATTCCACATGGCCTCACACAGGAACCAGTGTTGATAGGGATCCTCAAATCCATCTCCCCTAAATATAGGGAGACTCATCTCATCTTCCATAGAGTTCCCTAGGCTTCCTGTCTGAGTATAGGTTGAGTTGCTAGTAACAACACTCTGAAGACTCTGGTGGTTATGGCTATTTTGGTTGCTTGGTGCTATTGAAACAACAAGAGGTTTAATGTTACTTACTTCAGTAGTCTGTGTAGTTCCTGAGGTTTTTGGCTCGCTTTGGTGAAGTTCTTCAGCTTCCCCTTCTTTTGTTCTGGTGGGTTCTGAATGTTCTTCGTCAGTTAGATCTACCTCTTCTCCACTGTAGAAACCCTATTTTCCGTAGTTTTGCTTAAATAGGTTCTCAAGGTGAACCCCTTTGAATACTCTTCCACTTCACATATGTTCAGCTTTTGTGTCACTATCGCTGTCTAAATTTCTAAACATTATCCTTTTCAGGTCCATCCAATCTACTATATCTTCAAGATGTTCTTTTCATGCAACAACATCTTGATTCACAACTTCAGAAAGTGTAAAATTTTTCCTCTGGGTACTTTGAAAAAGCATCTCTCATCTTGGCTATATGATTCTACCCTATCAACAACAAATTCGTTGATATACCCTCTAATGGTACTATCAAAACAATTATCTACTGCTCTGGATACAGTGTTGTCAACTCTCTTGACCTTCTGGATCAATGTTGGTGTCCAAACCATAGGAGGTCTAGATATGATCTCAAACTGGCTATTGGCTAACCTAGCCAACCACTCAAACAACTCCTGGTGGATTCATCCAAAGAATATCTCGTGAGTGTCGGTGAAGAGGTGTCTTTGTAGCCAATCTTCAGTACTCAGTTTAGGGTTCTGGTTCTGGGCTTCAGTGAAGTCCCTTTCTTGATCCTCTATCCACTTTTGAATCTCTGTCTTCGATGGGAACCACCTTGACATTCCCTTACATAGGTTCTAGTCCTGGCAATGAAACCATTTGTTGGCACAGGGGCAGACCCAGGGTTCACTCCAAGAGTGCACCAACAAGCCCTAGATACTGGCCCTTTCGACAACATGTGTGAAGCAGATGTAGTCTCACCCAAAGCAGCTAAGAGGGGGGTTGCAGGACAAAGATGTCTACAACCAGGGGAATATCAAGTGGAACTAATACAACAATAATGCAGCATTCATATATCTCTTATCATCTAGATCTACTCTACATAGCAATAAATATGTTCTAACACAATAATGTAAATAACAATATAACAATGACATAGATCCAGGCATCAATCACACATATGACATAAAATATATGTGGCCCTTGACCAAGTTTTGAGGAACACTTGGCCATATTTGACCATTTTTGGGACTTCGATAGCTTTTCAAAGATGGAGCGCAACGTGAAGCGGAAATCATGGAAGCTAGACCCCTTTTTGGGTCCTTTTTGGGTTTTTGGGGATAATGTAATGGGATTGGGATGTCGTCCCATGGGTTTACCCATGTTTAGGCCTATTTTGTATATATATATATATATATATATATATGTCTAGACCATATAAAGGAGGAGTGGATGATATATTTATGTGATGTAGGCTAAGTGCCAAGGGTTGAGTCTATGTGAACAAGGCTTGCAGAGCCAAGTGCAAGTCCCTGTGAGAGATTGTAGAAGTCTTTGTGTTGTAGTGAAAGGAAGAAGGATCTAGCGAGTTGCATAGATATTTTTTCCTATGTGAAGAGGGATTCAGATGGTTCTGTGTTGTAACCTGATTAAATGAAGCTAATAAAGAAGAAGACTTTGTGGATGTAGCCCCAGGGTGGGGGTGAACCACGGTAAATATGTGTGTTGTGCTCTATGCCTCAACCTGATGTGTTTGTCTCTTTATTTGCTAAGTGCTTTGATGTGTTTAGATAGATCTAGTTATTCTTTGTGCTTTTGAGATATGAATGAACATTAGTTCTGGTATGTAAGATGCTTAGTGCTTGATCTGCTGAATCTAATCTATCTCGTTGTGGCTAAGTGATGGATTATCTAAAATCTAAGTACATACTGTGATGCTCTGTGCTAGCTGTGAAGTATCATGAGGGTTGAATATTGATGAGTAATATATGCTAAGTGATTGCTAAGTGTTATAATCATAGATCTGTGTCCCAGCTAAGGTTGCAGACACTTGAGTCTTGCAACCACCCCTGCCTCTACCTTGGGTGAGACTTCATCTTCTTCGCAGGTGTTGCCGAAAGGGATGGTAGCTAGGGTTTTTTTGGTGCATTGTTGTAGCATTGAACCCTAGTTCTGCGCCTGTGCCAACATTCACCCTCTCTCTAGGGATACGTCCACATAACTGTGCTTATGATATATTAAGATAAAGATTACATTTCTGATCTGCGCTCTTAGTCATCAGATCTTCTCTCTTCTTCTCTCTGTCTCCCACCTTCCTACGCACCCAGCTGTAGGACTTGATCTTCACATCCAGCTAAAGATCTTACAATAACGGAAGGCTCTCACTCTCAACACTCCTCTCTCTCATAATACAATATTCTCCCAATCAACAACAATCACTATCAATACCCCACACTAGTACCGACCCGACCTAGGTCCTCTCGACCTCTATTTATACATTATAGTCCCTCACCAACATCCTTAGGTTGAAACCTAGGTGTTAAAAACCCTAATTACCCAAAACCCTAGGTGTCTAAAACCCTAGGTCAACTTGACCCACCTTTCCAGGGCTTCACCAACCTGTCTTTCCTCCCTTCTCGTGCGGTGCTCCAAAGCATCCAATGGTGGATTTTTTTGCTTGTTTAGTTGTCCTCGATCAATCTTCCTTGTTGATCTGTCATCCTTGATCTCCTCATCCAATGACTTGCTTCTCCGTACTTCGCTCCATCTTTTCTTCTCTTTTTCTTACTTCAACATAGTGGCAGTCACTGTGTCTCCTGTGCAGTTCGCGTGTGACCTTTTCTTCCTCAATATTTGCTTCCTTCCATAACCAAGGGCCAACACTAACCAATCAGTTGAAGATCCATTCTATTTTTTATGTTTCCTTCTTAAAGAAGGTGATTGGAACTAAGTGTCGAACTCAAACTGGTCTCCCTGAGTTGGATGAAGAAGGTTCCATATGGTTGTATCCACAAGCAGTCTTGGCCTAGAGAGAGCATCGTCTCCGTCATCACACCATCAAGGAAGTGTCATTCCAATGGAAAGATACACCTCCGAAAGATGCCACCTAGGAGCCGACCACCATTCTACAACAATTTCCTCATCTGAAGCCTTGAGGAAAATGATTTTCTTCAAGGAGGAGGGCATGTTAGGGACCTAACTTCCCTAACCCCTCATGTAGGTAGAATATTAAAATTCCATGTAATAAAGGACAATATTAATAATGCCTAGAAATAAGGAAGAATAAGTCAAATGTAAGTAGACCTAATAGAAACTTCCTCTTCTAGAAGGATCTTCCTCTAGATTGTTCTTTTGGATAGATAGATTTAGTATAAATAGGAGTAGAGGGTATGAGAAATATTTTCTTGGATATTATTGTAATAGAGCTATGCTTTGTTGGAGGTTGTACCCTCGAAGAGAAAAGTGAACATTGCTATGATTAATCAAGATGCTCTTCCTGGTGTTATTCTAGTATTATTCTAGTATTGTTATAGTTATATCATTGTTGTTCTACCATTTCTAGCTAAAATATTTACGTTCTGCATACTATTTTTTATCTAGAATACTACATAGTTTTGACTACTGTCCCACCTCAATAGTGCCATAAGGTAGTATCTCATACTAAAAAATTTATCTTCTTCACAATGTATTCAAAAGGTGAACAAAAGGAAACTGCAACCATTGTATCCTTGTCCCAAGACCTTTCTATCCAGCATAAGCAGATTGCAGAAGAGAAAGAAGATATTGTTTATTCACCTATGAGGGTACCTACACACTTCCCAGTCAATAAAATATATAATAGGTTGGTTGAAAATATTCAACCCCTCTAGCAACAAGTTTGTGACAACCTTCAACACGCCAAGCAACGTAACTTCTCCAACAAGGAAAGAAGCTCACCAAGGTTCATATTTAGCAAATGCTTTCCCCTCTCCCCCGTAGAGTCAACACAATGGAGAACATTGCTTCCTAATGAGGGAGGATTGATCCAGGTGGATAACAATGGCCACCCACCTATTCCAACTAGCTCAAAACAATCTTATGACAATTTACTATTTTTAGCATTTTTTCGGTTCCTAAACTTCGGGGGCCATTTTGAGGGCCTAAATGAAGTTTTTTCATGATTGGGTACCTCAAGGAAATACAAAGTCTTTGATAGAGCCCCAAACATTAATCTCCTTCTCGATACCTTTCCAATGAGCTATTTTTCACCCCAAACAAAGATTGTATGGAAAAGTTATGCCCCCGGGAAGTTGAAATACCAAACTACCCAAAACGGGGTCAACAAAACTATTGGCTTTTCATCTTCCGGGACTGGGTTTTTGGATTTTATTTATGTTAAAAATTCCTTTGGAGCCTCATTGTAACAATCGTATTCTTGGGAATGTGAATAACTGTCACATATCTTCTCAGAGATAAGCTGCCACTATTGTAGGAAAATCTCCATGCGGACATGTAGATTGCCTCAAAGAGCTTGACCCTAAATCTAAGATAGAAAATGCTTAACGTGGACACTGACTTCCTTTCAAATCTATACAAACTAACACATGAGAAGGAAGGATAAAATAAGTACCTCTTTATTGACGCTTTTCCCTCACGCTCTGAGTTAAGCTCTGATCCTTTGCTCCTCGCTGAGTCTTGTAGACAAACAAGATACAACCACTTCCTACTCTATTGATACTAGCTTGAAAACAGATCTATCTATCAATGATAAGTTCGTGTAACATCAGACACAAACTAGAAAGAAATAGGCCAAGCATGTCATATTAATGAGAATAACGACAACAATACTTACAATCGTAGATGCGAATGCGACAACTTTGTCAAGTCCCCTTCATCTAACCCTTGCTCGAAAGATCCACAACCTGGATAACAACAGCTTGACTGATCACGCTCCTTTGGCTGACTGTGTGTTTCCTATGAGATCATAGGTTTCATGCTAGCAATTCTTCCCCCTTTTCACCATCATAGAACTTCCTTATATAGGTTAAGAGGAGCTTAACCTCTTGAGTTATCTTTAGAACAGGTTGAGGAACCTCCTCCTTAGATCAGGGGTCTCCTGATGGAACCAAGAATTCGAATGCAACTACCTTCTAAACTTGAAATATCCTCGCCTTATTCTCCTCAACGGGTCAACTACTGGCTCAGATTAGGTAGCGTTCCCTCAAAATGGGCATCAGAGCGTTGTAGCGCTCCCTAGGAATCTTGAGGGAAGCGTCAACGCTTCAAAGGTGGATAACGCTCCTTCAGAAGGGCAGGAGAGCGTTATAATGCTCCTGAAGCCTTATAGGGGAGCGCCAGCACTCCCTAGACTAATATAGGGGAGCGCTCACCCTCAGAACCTTTGATTAAGAGCTCTTCTCAGGTGTCAAGAGTTCCTTGACTTCAATTAACCAGTTCTCCTTCTCCAAACCAAGTGTATGAGATGTTTTAAGTGCCTCCTTAGTGTCGTCGTTAAGGTAGTATGATTGAACAACATTTGTGACACTTATGAACAACTTGCGACACTTACGAAAGTTGTAAGGAATATGCGACACTTACGACAATTGAGAGGAACATGCGACACTTATCCAGTTGACTAATTTTGACATGTAACAGATTGCCCCCCAAAGTATGAAGTTAGAAGATGCAGACTGATAACTGAAATTCTTTGTAGACGTTCAAGCAAGGGTATAGACTCAGAGAACCTGACGAAAGCTGCACATAAACATCCAATAAATATGATGACATATTTCAAAACCCAAGGCAGGCATACCTATGCTTGGGTGATCAAGACTTGCGAGATATGGCAGCCATAAAATACATTGCGGATCCATAATTGTATTGATAAAAGGGTATAGCCACCGAAGATACAATGTGGATCTATACTTTGATGACTCAGACTGGTTGTAGCCACGAAGAATACACAGTGGATCTACGAGATGACAAGACATAGCCACGACCAATACAAAGTGGATCTATGTGACAATGTATGTGTTCTTTGTCCAGTAGAAACTCCTTCGCAGCCTGGGCAAAGAATATATCAAAGTGATTACTCAACCCAGGGTCTTCTTACCAATCCTAACGTGGTACGATTCTAACCATGTGAATAGATGTCTTGATGTCGAACATGGCAAAAACCACTTGATTACCGATCAATGATGTGAACCGTTAACAAGCGCGAGGGAGATCACCATTAATGTTAATGATTCCCAAGGTATCCTGGTACATTCCAACAAATGTGAATGGATGAGATAGATTCGAACACCCGTGGAATCATTCGATCAGGGGTCAATGATGTAGAACTATTGTCGAACGTGAGGAGGCCCTCCATTGAGGCATGCAGGTCCCAAAGTACCAACTGGTTTCTAAGTCTAATCCCCGGATAATGTGTTGAAGTCGATAGGAATAGACTCGTCGAGGGAGGGCCTTGGTGTATCCCCCATCAACAACATGAAATGGACGTGGAGATGTAATTGGTGGATCAAATGGACATGGAATGACACAAGTTTTGAGGCAATATATTTGGGATGGCTGACTCTCGAGGTGGATACTTCCCTTGAACACTGAGGCACAATAGCAAAAATGTGACATGGACCAAAACTATGCAATGGATACTGTGACTTGCATCGGGTGACCCAAAAGAGTGAAAGGAACTCAAAGGATTGGCTCAATGCAGAGGTTCAACGGATTATGATACGTGCAAATGACAAAGTGTCGTGTTCAAGGGCGACTCTAAGAAGTGCTAGATGATGTTCTCAAGAGACTGCTTGGCTTGCTCCTTTCAATTTTTTCCCCCATCCAGATAGATGAGTACCTCTTTTTGATTTAATGAGCTCGAGGAGGATAACACATGCTCGATATAACTTACCTTCGGTAAGTTCCTCTTCCTTTGTTTAACGAATCGGAAGAAGTAAGGGATCGGTCCCATATGGTCCTGTCGATGTGTGCTTTAACGAGTCCAAAGACAGAAAAATCGAAGGTTTTTTGGGATTATAGAGTTTGGAAAAACACTTAAAAGAGAACTCTCTCAGTTCCTTTTTTGTACAGTAGTCTAACGAGACCGAAAAAGGGGTAAACTATAGCTCGAAAGACGCCCTTTCTGACCTTTTAACGAGTGTGAAAGGAAGCAAGGTCACTCGACAATATTTTCATATTTAGAGAGTCTGAAAAGGGTTTAAAGTAGACTNAGAGACTGCTTGGCTTGCTCCTTTCAATTTTTTCCCCCATCCAGATAGATGAGTACCTCTTTTTGATTTAATGAGCTCGAGGAGGATAACACATGCTCGATATAACTTACCTTCGGTAAGTTCCTCTTCCTTTGTTTAACGAATCGGAAGAAGTAAGGGATCGGTCCCATATGGTCCTGTCGATGTGTGCTTTAACGAGTCCAAAGACAGAAAAATCGAAGGTTTTTTGGGATTATAGAGTTTGGAAAAACACTTAAAAGAGAACTCTCTCAGTTCCTTTTTTGTACAGTAGTCTAACGAGACCGAAAAAGGGGTAAACTATAGCTCGAAAGACGCCCTTTCTGACCTTTTAACGAGTGTGAAAGGAAGCAAGGTCACTCGACAATATTTTCATATTTAGAGAGTCTGAAAAGGGTTTAAAGTAGACTCCAGGGGGGTTCCTTTTTCATGTGTTCGTGTATCCGTACGGGTCCAAAAAAGATATAAAATTTTACCCAGTTACGTTCTCATATTATCGAGCTCGAGAACGAACTAAGACTATGCTCATAAGTTCGACAAGGTGAATAATCCATCAGGACTGCCAGGAAACCTACGATGTCAGAACTACAAACCAAGGGTTTAGTGAAGCCATTATGTTGTTAGAGAAACCCAAAAATGACTATACCTTGTAAAAATGAAAGTTTATAAATAACAATACAATGAAAATTCCATTTACCATTTCATTTTGCACAAGGATTTTGGAGTAGTGGAGATTCTCGTTTTGAGGTGGATCTTGTTTTGTTCGCTACCGGAGCTACGGTTCACCGTTTCGCTTGCCGTTTGGACCAGGTAGGTGTCCATCTCTTATTCTTTCAAACACATGGTTTCATATTCATTTTAATAGCATCATTTAATTTAAAATATGAAGCCCTAGATTGCCCAAAAAGATCAAAATTGGCCTCTTTTAAGAATGATGGAAAAAAGGGGATTCTTTTACAAAAAACGTTTTAGAAAAGGGTGTTCAAGATGTCAACATCTCAATAGATGATTGGATGAGTTGTTTTTCGGCAAAATAACCCATGAAAAATCTTTCCATATGCCCATGCAGCCACAAAGTCGTTTTGATTTTTTAAACGTTTTCATTGTTATTTGATGAAAGTTATATGGCTAGGGAAGGGCGTGGTAATTGTAAAAGAGGGTATGATCACTTTTAAATGATGCGGGCATATTATTTCATGCTTTAAATAGCTTTTAAAAATTTCCAAAATTGCCAAAACGTGGAAATAATGGATTTCTTGATTTTTTTGTCTTGTAGGTAATTTCGGGGACCATGATCGAGTGGAAAGAAAGAGAACATGAGATGGATGACTTAGCTGCCTTGCAGAGTCCCTGCACATGGGCCACGTTGCGAGCTTGTGGCTTGCTCAAATCCTTCAAGTTGTAAAAAATGAAGAAAGAGATTTTATTGATCGAGCATATGATCGGCCTATTGGATGTTGCAGAGCAAGGTTTTCGAATTGGCACACAACTTTTAACTATTGAGTTAGAAGATGTGTACTTTTTGACTGGCCTCTCGAAAAGAGGGGTCCCAATATCTTTATCCAGGCAGAGGGAACTACCTGAACAAGTGGACGTGTATCTGGCATGCCACTGTATCCCAGGAGCAAGGTTGGTAGGGGGTAGAATCCCTATCAAAGACATTCGAGAGCTACCCCTTCGGTCTATACTATTTGCCATCACGAGCGTGATGGGCAGTACTAGCGCACATCTGGCATCAAGATCATAGGTGGCTTATGGTGTTCAGTGTTTGGAACCAACACTGTTCAACTGGAGTGCAGGGTTCCTTCGAAATGTGAAGGAACATATTTCACGGTGCAGGATAGGACATAAGCAATTTGGTTATGGCTCATTTCTAGTCTCATTTTTTCTAGAGTGCATGCCCCAGATGCAGCCTTAGATAGCACTGGCGGTGCGACCAGTGGATGAACCGAGGATGGAGAGGTGGACCAGTCTGTCTCTGAGGCTGGTAGCCAAGTCAGAGTTCCATTTTACTGGCGATTTCTTTGCCTGGATGAGACAACAGTATCTCTCGATAGAGAACTTCCCGTATGCTGAGGTATATTTCTGTGGGAGTATGGATTTGATTTTACCCGCGAGGGAAGACTAGGATGTGTCAGGTAAGAGATCGAGCCATACCTTGTCTAATTTTTGTTTTTAAATTTTTTGATGTATATATTTTTTTGGGTATGTAAAAGAGTTTTAATAGATGTATGTTTTCAACGTGTAGACAAGGGAGTAGTGCGCTCAGTTGATATACCAGTACCAGAACGTCGCGGGGGCATCCCGGTTGCTGCAGATCCGACAGTACCAATGATAGGTCTCCGGGAGGTTGAGAGAAACCTCCAAGGCCTCACGATGGGCATTCCTCCTTTATGGAGGGGAGAAGTGCCTTTACATATGCAGA
>SNQJ01S0195303.1:0-17537 GCA_010110895.2 Picea sitchensis | reverse complement strand
CCATCTTCATCTATGCATTCTCATCAAGGACAATACATATTATATTACATCAATCATCAATCAATCAATCCTTTGACATCAATCAATCACTTGACATCAATCAATGACATCAATCAATCAAACCATTGGCATCAATGACAACAGGATCCAACACGCAAAGCCTCTTGGAAACTAGTCCAAAATTGTCCTGTAAACACCGATACTTGATCAGATATGATCCTTATTGTTACACCATGTAATCTCAAAATCTCGTTGAAAAGAACTCTAGATATGGTAGGCACCTGATACGTTGTACATACAAGAATAAAGTGTGCACTCTTTGTCATAGTTTCAACTACTACAAAAATCGAGTCATGTCTCCTTTCCATCAGTGGAAATCCAACAATAAAGTCCATCGAAATGACCTCCCATTTTGATTCTGGAATAACATGTGGCTTTAATAATCCTACTGGATGTCTATGTTCATCTTTCACTTGTTGACATTCTAGACATCTCGCCATGTAACTAACTATGTCTGATTTCATTTCCTTTCAGAAGAATAATGGCTTAAGGTATGCCTTCATCTTTGTGACTCCCAGATGAGCCATGTACACTTCTCTACGAGATTTAATTAAAATCAAATTTCTCAATTCATCGTTAGGAGGTATGTAAATTCTTTTGTTAAATATTAACAATCCATCGTAGTCTAAAGAATAACCTTCTAATTTTGGTACCATCATGGTATCTTGTCCAAAATTTTCCTTAACCTCTTTATACCAGTCATCGTCGATATGTATAGTTAGAATCTTTTCTCGAAGATTCGTCTTAAGATGTATTACTGAGAATATGAATGGTCTCCAACTTAACACATCTACCACTATGTTTACCATTCCCTTAATGTAAGTAATCTCAAGTCGTGTTCACTAAGTAATTCGACCAACACCTTAGTTGTGCGTTCAAGTTACTTTGTGTAAATATATGTTGCAATCCACAATTATCTTTCTTTAATTCAAGTTTTTATCCAATCAGATAGTGTCTCTAAACTCTCAAGACATATACAATTTTCGATAACTCCAAGTCATGTGTTTCTTAGTTCTCCTCATGCTTTCTCAATTTCCTTGAAATGTAAGTGATCACTCTACCGTCTTACATCAAACTCCACCTAAACCTTCCTTGGATGCATCTGTGCATACCAAGAATTCCCTGTCCATGTCGAGGACTTTCAGTGTTGGTGTTGTCGCCAACAACCCTTTAAGTTTTTGAAATTCTTTCGCGCATATCTCTATCCATACTTACTTCTTGTTTTTCTTTTTCAATTCTGTGATCAGATTTTCTATCCTCAAAAAACCTTCGACAGATCATCGGTAATATCCTGTTAAATCCATAAATTGCATACTTCTTGTATGTTTGTCGACGCAGGCCATTCCATAATAGCCTCTACTTTTGCTGAATCCACAACGATACCTTCACCAGATATGATATGTCCCAAGTAATGAACTTTGATTGGTTAAAATAACATATTGACAATTTCCCGTACAATTTGTTTTCTCGTAGACATTGTAGTACCAATCTTAAGTGTTCACCATGTTCTTCTTTCATCTGAGAATAAATCAGTATGTCATCAATAAATACTTGAACAAACTTGTTCAAGTAGTCACGGAACACCTCATTCATCAAGCTCATGAATAACCCTGGGGAGTTCGTCAGTCCAAACGGTAAACTGTAAACTTATAGTGTCTGAACCTCATCTTAAATCCAGTCTTAGGGATATCTTCCTCTTTAATCCATAACTATTGATATCTTGATCTCAAGTCCATCTTCTAAAACACCGTCACTCCTTTCATCTGATCAAACAAATAGTTGATTCTTGGCAATGAATATTGATTCTTGATAGTTGCTTTGTTCAATTGATGGTATTCAATACAAAGTATCCATGATCCATCCTTCTTTCTTACGAAAATAAATGGGGCACCCCAAGGCAATAATCTTGGGCGTATGAGTCCCAAGTCCAATAATTCCTTCAATTTCATTTTCAACTCCTGTAATTCAGGCATTGACATCCGATAAGGTGTTCTTGCTATCATTTCAGTTCCAGGTTTCAAGTCAATTGTAAACTCCAACTCTCTTTTGGGAAGTAAACCTTGTAATTCTTCAGGGAACACGTCTGCAAACTCTCACTACAAGAAAGTTTTCTAATCCTTCTTCCTCGTCCTCTTTTTTTTTTTAGCTCTAAGATTGCATATAGCTAGTATCCCTTGTGCATAGTCTTTTGTAGATATAGGGAAGAATAAACCTCAAGGATAATCCCTGGTTTCTTCCTACAATCACTCTACTTTGTCCCAAATCATTTGTCAAACTTAACCATTTCATCTTACGGTTGATTATCACGTCATGCGATTCCAACCAGTCCATACTAATCACTATATCATAATATCCTAATATCGTGACATATAGGTTGGCCTTCGTTACAAAATCTCCCAAGTTAATGCTACTTTTCATAACCTTTCCTCCAACCTTATGTTTGGCCCCCAAAGCCATTTCTACATATCTGAACCCATTTTTCTCAACAATATTTACCTTAATTTTCTTTAGTGTTGCACTATATATAAATCTCTTTATATCACCTGGATCTATCAAAATACTAAAAGTTTGGTCAATGATTATACCTGATGTCTTAATCACAGTGCATTGGTGTTCGGCCTGGGGGTTATTCACTACTACATGAATCCTGTGGGCCTTGCCCAAATCTCCAACTATAGTGGGTCCTGTTGATATGGCCTCTCTGGCCTTCTCAACTGGACAGTCTCACTGGTAATGTGGCTCTCCACATGTACAACATCTAGTCTTCGGTCCAGTACTCCTGGTCCCCAAAGTAGAAGTTGTTGCACTCCTGATGTCATATGTCTGGTTGTTTTAGAAGGAGTCTTTCCCTAACCCCTGCTGGCCATCTCTTCCTCAACTATGAGGGCCTTTTGGACTACATCGTGCAATGTATCAGGCGCTAGAATCCTCACCTTTGCACGAATGTTCAATTTAAGGCCGAACACAAACTTGTTGACCTTTAACTTCTCCGTATTTATATGTGGGGAATACCTAAGTATCTCCATGAATCTAGCCTCATACTCTAGAACCACAAGACCACACTGTCATAAGGTGTTGAACTCATTAAGCTGGCACTCAATGAATTCATCGAATAAGTACCTCTCCTAAAACTGTTCCTTGAACAAATCCCATGAAACGTCTTCGACGACCATGTTTATTTGAGGTAGGAGTGTCTTCTACCATAGAAGAGCACTCCCCTTCAGCTGAAATACCTCCATGTGTACTTTCATGTTGGAGGTGTAATCACGAAGTGCGAAGAGCATCACCATGTTCTCCAACCATGCCTCGGTGGTTGATCCATCTGTGGCTCCCATGAACTCGGGAAACTTAACTTTCTCAAGTTATTTGAGTACACTATTGCTAACCACTGGAGGGTGTTGTGAACTGTCATTGGGTATATATGTCTTTCCCTCATCCTAATCACGATGATTGATCAAAGCCTCTAACATCCTCTGAAAGGATCTCATCATACCTACCACATCTCCCACATTAACCTGTTTCTCAGTAGTCTGTGATTTCCCTAAGGATTAAATTCTTTTGGTGTGGATTCACTCGGAGGAGGCATACCTCGTCTCCCTCCACCATGATGTCTACACATCCGACGTCCTCTAACCATGATTGTCGCATAGACAATTTTCAATAATTATTAGTGAAATATCTATAATCATTTAATTTTAACACAGTGGAAGGCGTAACAGTGCAATGTCGCAGGGTTGAACCTTCTCTGATACCATATGTAACGACCCCTCCATTACGACAACAACTAGTGGTTACAAAAATAAGTAAATATATATATATATATATTAACAAATGTTAGGAGAAGTGAAATGTGTCACAACATAATTTCATAACCACAATCAATCTCATCATAATCCAACTAAAAGTAACATCACTATTATTCAACAACCATAACACGTGAAGATAACATAAGGAAACCACCCATCCAACCTATCCTGCAAGGTTAGGACCTCCAGGACACATAATCAACGCTCAATTCCAGGATTCATCCGATTGATTTTGACCACTTAAGGTCTCAGGATTGATGACTGTTCTGAGGAACAAGGAGGTATCTAAATCCCATTAATTCAATCATGCACCGCAATTCAAGACTAGAATTATCATCCATACTTAACCCTAAATTCTTCATAGTGCAAATAATAATTCACTCTACTTAATCAATCTTTCAAGCAATGCTTAAGTGTAAATGGGAATAAGAGAATAATACATAAAGATTAAAAAGAACCACAAGGACATAGTACAATCTTAGTAGCAGATAGATATCCAACTCTAATCGTCATTGGTGACTTGCTAAGGTCCGATTAATTCAAATTCAAGCATCATTTATCAAGTGCTACAGTCTAATGTACAAAGTACAATATTCATTTAGCTCAAATATGTATCTTTATATTATGAAATATCTAATTATAACTAAATAAGGATTTCAATGCTAAACTACATACCCATTTATAAGGAACCATAAGAGTTCAAAATATTCTTAGCACTACACAATTCCAATACTACTTTACATTGCTTATCCATTTATAGTACTATAGGAAGATCAAACATAATAAGTAAATGAGAGAAATCAACATTGCCTTAGATATCCATTTAAAAATAAGGAAGACCCAAGTCTAATTATCAATATATATAAAGAACTCAAAACTAACGTACAATCTGTTAAAGAATTAAGAAAACCAAAGTCTTATTCAACAATAATTAAAATAATCAAATGCTAACTTACAAATCCGTTTAAGAATTTATATGAAGACCAAATCTTATTTAACAATTAATAAATAAGATTCAGATGATATAGAACATCTTCAATATAAAGTACTAAAGGAGGGTCAGTAATCAATCCATGTTATAGTATTAAGGTAGACACGTAATTCTTGTTTACAATGAGCATGTTCAAAGGTGGAAGGTTATTTACATGGAGATATATTTAAATAATTTGGGCCACAAAATTCTCATGAATCCCTTCACAAATTTAATTAAGAGTAAACAAAATGTCCGCTAAAGGAACCGAACCTAGATGATAAGGCTAACACACAATCTCCCAACCAAAAGGGTTATGAAATCTATTCCATCCCCTGATCTGATGTACAAAACAATCTAGAACTTGTTCCATCTCTCGATCTAGCACAGAGAAAAATTCAGACCCTGGTTTGTTCCCTGAAACAATGCACAACACAATCATGTACCTGTTCCATTCCTTGGAACAACACTAAATTTTTGATAATTCATATATATTTTTTTTTAACAGAAACGATTATGGAGCTTTATTTAATATCTGGCAGAGGGGGCTGCCTAACCCTTACATTTCAAAATCAGAGCTACTGCTCTGTATCCCATCTTCTATCTTGAGTGCTTATCCTTTCTTACAACCTGATTCTAAATTCCGGTGAATCCCAAACATCTGAGAGCTTAATCTACTAGATAATGAAACATTGTCTTCTGCTGGAGTTCCTCAAAACACTGTGGCCGATCGGACAAAGCCCACCACCGAGTGTCTTCCTTACCCGACTTTGGAGGCTGCCTCTGCTGTAGCTTCCAAAATATTGCTTAATTCCTTAGTAAGCTCTTCAACCTGTTGCTCCAGTTTGCAGAGTCGCTTCCCCAGATCGCCCATAAGGATGGCCACGTCCTTCAGCCCCGTCTGAATTTCTTTTGTTAGATCCTCCCTCAGTTCCTTCATTTCCATATTTAGAATTTCCCATTTCCTCTGGTTCGTGGACGCTCTGATGCTTTCCAGCTCTGCTTTAATCAATTCAATTCGCTCCTTCAGAGTGAGAGATGGCTTGGATGCCGAATCCATACCTTCTGCTCCTAAGATTCTTGTTTTCCCTTATGCATAGTGAAATCGCGCGTCTGTCTGCGGGGATGAGGGTTTTCACCGAGAGGGCTTCCTTTAAAATCTAATCCGCCTTCCCCGTCACGTGACCCCCCTCAGATTGAGCCTGACTCCAAATCTCTATTCTGAGATTTCGCCCGTCCCACATGAGCTATGTTGGATCTGATGTCCTTCCAGACTGACGCCTTGCCCACGTGAAGAGCCATGTCGTTATTGTCTATAAGCTTAGGGAATGGTATGATAAGATGCTCCCCCATTGACATTCAGATGGGATTTGCTTAGAAAAGCACCATGATTTGCTTCCTTGTCGGCATGTCCGTTCAGAGATCTCAGCACATGATAAGATTTATATTCCCTGAGCTGCGCCAGAAGTAGGAGGATCTTCTTGTACAATTGAGCCAAATTTATATTCTTCGAGATCTTTTTAGAGTTCAACACATCAACAACCTGTTTTGAATCTCCAAAAATCATGATTTTCTGGATTCCCATTTTTAACAACTGAATGAGACCTTGCCAAAGTGTTAGGAATTCCGCTTGATTGTTAGAGGCATAGCCTAAACCCCAAGCGTAAGACAAGTGAATTTTTCCAAAGGGTTCAAAAATTATTCCCCCTACCCCTACCTGACCAGGGTTACCCTTGGAGGCCCCATCGAAGAAGAGGCACCACTCGTCGAGCGACGATCTCCACTTCAGAAATTCTTGTTCCTCCAACCGTATCTCCCAGTTCCTTTTTTGAAAAGGTTTGATTCGCTTGGTGTCAGGCTGGGATTGGTTGAAATCCTTTAGCCACCTTCCTTCTTCATCAGAGAGGGTGGTCGAGTTCTGGATAGAGGTCTTCGCATTTAAATCTTCTGAAATCATAGTCCTGGCTTTAATAGCCACCTGGGATGGCAGTCTTCTTTCATCTTTGAAAACTCTGTTATTCCTCTCCAACCATATCTTCCAGCATAGAAATTTGGGGATCCACATCCAGACGGTTTTGAGGAGGTTCTTCTTACTCAGATCAAACGGGGACAAAGACATCCAACTACTTAATAGCTCTGAGGCCGAGGTTGGAAGGTTGGAAGAGGCCGAACCTATTAGAAAGCCCCAAACTTCTTTTGAGAACTCACAAGTGATAAGAAGGTGCGCAGTGGTTTCTTATTCCTGGTTACACAGGGGACAACGAGAAGGCCCTTCCCAACCTTTCCTCTTAATATTATCAAAGGTTAAGATGCTATTGTGGGTCAGAGTCCAAACAAAGAGGTCTACTTTAGGAATTGAGGGAAAGTTCCAAAGTGCTTTCCATGGACCTGGATTAGGAGGGACCCACGGTAAGTAAAAAACTGCCTTATAGCCAGCTACTGCTGTGTATAACCCTGATTCTGAACCCCAGCCTCGCTTATCTTTGGACCTGGCACTAATTGGCGACTTCCCTTGAAGGAAATCCAGCAGAAGTGTTGCTTCCTCTTTGATCTCTTCTAGGTAGCTCCCTAGATTCTATCCTTCCCAGGATTTCTTTTCATCATTCTTCCAGAGGGAGATATCCCAAAGCGTTCTGCAGTTGTTGGCCAAGAGCCAATCCTCAATATTCCTTGTTTTTCTTAACCCTGTGAGGGGTTGTTCTCCAAGAATGAAGTCCTCCCAGATCCAAATTTTTGATCTGTTTCCTGGTATCCAGGTGAGTTTTGGATGAAATAATGGCAGGGCTATCTAGCACAAGTTGAAGATCGGGGAGCCATTCTGCACTTTTGCAGGTCTCTCTAGGCATCGTTCCCTATCGCCTGTGAAATATTTTTTCCTGAGGATTTGCTTACTCCAGGTTCTTTTCCTGGTAATCATTCTCCAAAGAATCTTGCCTCCCATAGAAAGATTATGAATAGCCACATCTCTTATACTAAGACCCCCTTCCAACTTTGGCTTCTTGACCTTGTCCCATTTGACTAAGTGGAGTTTCCTTTCACAATTCTTGCCTCCTTCCCACAGAAATCTCCGGAGCAATTCATCGATTTTATTTGTTATAGTTTTGGGGGCGAGAAGCACCGAACACTGATAAATTGGGAGGCTAGTAATTACCGAGTTCATCAACACCACTTTACCTACTTTGTTGAGCCAATTTGCTCCCCACACTTGAATCTTGTTTTTGAGTTTATCCACCATGGGTAGCCAGTGCACGACCTTAGAGTGGGCTTTGAAGATCGGGATCCCCAGATAGATAAAGTTGTCCGAAGTTGTTATGCCTTCCATCTCAAGGATATGGCCTATTTGCAGCAATTCACGAGGATTACAGTTCCAACCGAAAATCTTACTCTTATGGTAAATTATTTCGCTGCCCGAGCAGGCTTTGTAGAGGTCAAGTTCTGTTTTGAAATTCCTTGTTGTCTTGAGGTTGGAATCACCCAATAAGAGGGTTTCATCAGTGAACTGAGCATGGCTAACCTCCTTAACTGAAGGGACTACTCTAATGCCTAGAAGGATTTTGTTTTGAAGACAACTCTTCAGTTGGAAACTTAGCACCGAGGCTTGTAAGACATAGAGTATAGGGGAGAGCGGGCAGCCTTTCCTTAGCCCTCTTGAAGCCTAAAAAAACTTAGCAGGGCATCCATTTATCAGAGGGGCGATCCAGGGTGCTGTAATACAAGACTTAACCCACCCAATGAACTTCTGATTGAACCCAAAATTCCTCATTACTGTAAACAAAAAGTCGTGTCTGACCCTGTCGAATGCATTGGCTAGATCCAGCTTGACTACCATGCCCTTCTCTTTTTTCCTGCAGCTGGTATGGATGGCTTCTTGAACTAGAATAATGTTATCTAGAATTTGTCTCCCATTCACAAACCCTCCTTGATTTTCCAGAATCAATTTTGGCAGAATTCTTTTGAGACTGTTAGCCATTATTTTGGTAATGATTTTGTAACCCGTGTTACAGAGGGATATCGGTCTAAATATGTTGAATCTTTTAGCCCCTTTTTCTTTTGGAATGAGGGCTAAGAAGGAAGAGTTTGTGCTACCACCCAACTTGTTACAGTTCTGAGATTTCATGACCATTCTGCATAAGTCCTTTTTTATGATATTCCAATAGTGAGTATAGAAGCGAGCTGTAAAACCGTCCGTCCCAGGTGCCTTATCTGGATTCATACTGAAGACAACTTTCCTGATTTCATTAATACTAACAGGTCTGTTCCACGTCCAATTCTCCTCTTCGGTGACCCAAACTGGAACTTCCGATAATGGATAGGAGTTCGACTCCAAGACCTCCATATCGGGAGCTGAGTAAAGATTTTTGAAATAGGAATGAGCCGCCTCCTTTATGCCTTGGGAATCCTTGAAAACTTGGTTTTGCCATTGAATCTCACTGATGGAGTTGTAGTTTATCCTTGCTTGAGATTGCTTGTGGAAGAAAGTTGTGTTCTTGTCTCCATCTTGAAGCCATAGCGCCCTTGATTTGATTCTCCAATAGGTTTCTTCTTCCCTGCAGCTTTTATGACACTTGCTTTGAATTTCGGATTCCCGGCGAAGGAGCTCCTAGGTGAATTGGCCTTCTTCCATAAACAATTGATGCCTTTCCAAGGTCTTTTGGATTCTTTTCCTTTCGTCCAAGGGTGAGCCTAGATTTTTTGCCCACATTTTTAGGTTAACTTTGAGTCTTCTAAGCTTCTCTTCCCAAATGAAAAAGGGGGAACCAGAAATAGGAACATTCCAGGAGTTTTGAACCAGGTTGAGGAAGTCATCTTGACCTGTCCAAATTGGGATGAATCTAAACGGAATGGGGCCTAGCACTGAACCAGGAAGAAGGGATAGGGATATAGGTTTGTTGTCAGAGGTGTAATGAGGGAGAATCTTGGAGGTCTCCATAAGTCCAAGGGTAAGGAAGGAGGACTGGATGAGGAAACGGTCAAGCCTGGATGTTATATGACCTGGTCCTAATCTTTTATTGGACCAAGTATATTTCCCGTTGGTTGGTGAAATATCTTCCAACTCCCACTCCGACATCAGGTCTTCTACCCATTATCTAGCAGGATCCCGGACAATAGAACCCCCTTTCTTCTCGGCCAGCGAAAGGGTGACATTTAGATCACCTTCCACTAGTAAATTCTCGATATTTTGCCGATTAAGAAACGATTTTAAAGAGTCCCAGCATTCTTTCTTCTCATTAAATGTAACAGGGACATACAAGTTAAATAGACTTACCAGATGTCTAGATCCTTTATGGTACAGTTTGGTAAATAACCAATGGGTGGTTCCTGCTTCTTCAACTAGCTCGAGCTTTGCGGAATCCCAGAGTGTTGCCAACCCCCTCAAGGCTCCTCTAGCGCTTACTGCCCTTCCAGGGCCATTCTTCCAGAATACTTTGCTTACCCATAGGAATTCTTCCTCCTCCATTTTCGTCTCCTAGATTAGGAGGACTTCTGGTCTCACAAGCCTTACTAAATCCCTCAAGGCTTCTTCTTTCAGTTTGCTTCCTAGTCCTCTGCAATTCCAGGAGACGTATTGCATTATTTGACTGGATGGAAAGGGAGCCCACCTTTCGGTGTCTTCCCTAGTTTCGCCCCTGATCTAGTGTTCACCATCTCTAGGATTGTGTACTGTGTGCCTTGAGCCACTTCCTTGTAGGTTTGCTCTTCCCTTCTCTTCTTCTCAGTCTTCCTTCCCCTCTTTGGCTGATCAGGTGTCCCTTTCAGGCTGCTTACTTATGTATCTTCCTCTTCCGGGGTTTCCACATCTGTGTTCGTATCCAAGCTGATATTCTCCTTATTCAGACTGGAACTCTTGGAGGGCGAGATTGGTTCAACTGGGGCCAAAGGCGTTTGGTTTTCCTCTCCTTCTGATTCTTTTGTGGGGGTTTTCTTTTCTTTTGGGGCTTCTTGGGCGTTTTGTTTTGGGTTACCGTCTTTTGGTGGTTCCTGGTTCATTTTGTCCTTGCTTTTAGCGTTATATGAGTTTTTCCCTTTCTTCACTTTCTGCCAACCTTCTGCGTCTTCTTTCCCATTGGTTTGCATTTTGGGGCAGTTTCTTTGGAAGTGTCCATGCTCCTGACAGTTCCTACACTTGAATGGCAGGTGCTCATAGTCAAGTTTTTGATAATGAGTCTAATATCCAACAGTTAACTTTACTGCTTTAGGTAGCCACGCCTCCAGATCGACTTCCACAATGTTCTGGCGCAGGTGTACTGTCCTTTGTTGTCAACTCTGTCAATAAACCTGCCAACTCTGTTCCCTATCCTTTGCAATGATTCGAAATCCCAGCAGTGCATAGGAAGGTTTGGTAATCTGACCCACACTGTCACTTCCTTAGGCGTGTCCACCAATGGATCAAAATCGGGTGTCCATTTGTTCAAATATAGTCCCTGCGTCCCCATAAAGTAGGGGCCATTCCTGAAGATTAAATCTCGATCTTCTTCTAATATGAACTCGAACACAAAGAACCCTCTTCCAATTGGGTAGCAGGTAACTTCGTGTTCCAGATTTGGCCTCCAATTCTGTTGGATCCAGTCGTCTGTAGTTTTGGTCGACGACCAAAGACCCATGAACTGACCCACAAGACCTTTTTGGGCCAGAGCTAAAGCAATTTTCATTGGTTTCTCTTCGGGTAAAACGATTTCTGAAATTTCCTCCAGCTTCTTAATGAATTTCAGAATCACGGGAGGGGAGGACTTCTTCCCTCTGTTGTTGACAAGCCTGTGAAAGGAATCCTCGACCATCCTCGAAGGAGGGGGGGAGGCCACCCCACCCCCTGGCGCCACCATGGAACCACTCTACACTCCGCACCAGCACCGAACCCTAACACTCGCACCGAACCCTAACACTCTCTATGTTTCACCCTGATAATTCGTATTTTAACTCAACAGGCAGTGAATAATATTTCGGTAATGGTTAAGATTTAAGGAAGGGAAACAAATTAATACAGAGACTATCATTGAAGTGGCAACGAACAAGTGAATACATTGCTTGTTAAGCTTAAAGATGACATTCAAAATTCTTAATATATGGAATATGATTTTAAAATCCAACGAAATGAATTTCATAATAACAGTTTCCAGCTACATCTATAATGCATAGGTTGACAACCTAATAGTCTGGTCTTACCTAAATTGCAAGGACCCACACAATTTCTAAAAAAAAAATCAATTACATAGATAGAGAACATCAGTTTCTTTAATTATGAGTAAGGAAATCGATACATCATCATCCATAAGGGTTAAGAGAGTTGGACATGTATATCTAATACTACAAGCAATTTATGTTGAGCATAGAGCAAACAAGTTATGAGAACTTCAGGAATTCTAGATTAAACTTGCAGAAGTCCCAAAATTTCATTTTCAGAATTCAAATTTAACATGCAGAGATATTTCAAATCAATTATTAAATTGAAGAAATCGTTTTCAAGGACTCTACATGACCAATTTATTCCAGACTTCAAAATTTTCTATAGTAACTTCATGTGAACATCAAATCAGAATATTTAATTTCAAAAGACAAAGAAGGAGAATAATCGATACTGTTGGTTTACAATTTAGTTGGCAGTTTTCAAGTGGCACAAGAGAAATTCGTTACAGGTGTCTGATGACTAAACAAAGATGTGGGAATTAAAAGAAAATTTAGGATTAAATCAAGAAGACTAACCCACAAATTTTTTGTATCAGTAAAACATGTTTTTGGAGGTCGGCACCAAGTGGAGACTGGGTTTCATAGTGACCAACAAATTTAACTTTGATGAGGTAAAAATCTACAACAACACTACACAATCCAGATCCAGAACTAGCAATTCTGTCATGAATTAATTTAGGATTTTCATGGATACGCAGTGACCCAAAGTAGATTCCAGCATGCAAATAATCTTGCAACGATTTGACAAACCTTGAATTTCTGTACAATCCAAGAATCTTTAAAGTCCTCACAAAATTATCAATCGGATGTACAAATGAGTTTAACTCAACTAAAATAAAAAGATCCCTAATCTGGATCTAGAATTTAATAAGGAAATGATCAAAGAAGGTTCGAAATTTCTTAGAGGTGGAACAATTTGACAACACACAGTTATTTAGTTTTGAATTCCTTTTTTGTAAATTAATTTCTTTTTCATAATTAGAGTAGCATCTAAAACACAACATCCATAAGATTTTCCAATTTCCATTTTGTCTAAAAAGTTGGCAGCGATTAAGATATCCGACTGTAAATTGACTGGCAACATTCAAAGGAAATTCTAAATTGATATTGTCATTTAATTAGTAGTGAATTACAATTTTGTTTTCAGAAAGCAAATAAGAATGCGAAGTTCAAACCACGAATTACATACTTAGCGATTTTAATAAATCGAAGTAATTCCCATAAATGAAACTATCTTGAAGCATACATACGAATTTCTAAATTAGAAACTATGATTAACTTTGGAAGTGAAAACATAATTTTCTCTAAGTTATGAACTGAATAAATGGAAGCAACCCAAGAGATTTAACAATTTCACTTAATAAATCTTCAGCGAAATTATTAATTAAAAATCAGAATTACAACTATTTCAAATGAAATCTCAAACATTCAATATACAAAATCAAATATTGCTACACTAACAACTTCAAAAATAAAATACTGGAACCAATGAAGATCGAGACTAGACGATGTCCATCAACCACTTGCGCTCCTCCTTACTCCAGCTTTCTAATCACAGAGACTTCATCGGTACCTCCCAGCCAACGCTAGGGGTACTCTTATTCCCCATTAGACCCCCGAGCCACAAAGGGGCCATGAACACACAAACCAGAAATACTATAGCTCCAATCTTGCCTCGCAAGGTAGAGCCACCACTCTATATCAAGATTGGTATCCCAACTCTCACAAGTAAAACAAAATCAAAACCATTTTGGAAACATCACTTTACCAATAACAAGTGTGATCCATTTCCCATCTAAACCATTTGTTTTATAGAAATTTCCTCACTGACACATGTCCACATGCGCAATTTATTATCTTTTTAATTAAATAAATTAGGATTATTCACCCTCACACTTGGCACACTCTCCCCAAGTTGCACAAGTAATTACCAATTGTATTTTAATTAAAAAGTCAATTTCCCTCACATTCCCCAATGTGTTCCTATTTTCACTCTTAGTTGTCCCTTTATTCCCCATATTCTCATTTAATGAGTGTCTCCTAACTAATTCTTAGTTAGAGTTTGAAAATGAGTCTTCTTCTAGTTAGAATTGTGGTAGCTAGACTCTAGATACCATCCTATGTGTAAACCTATTCTCTCATACTTTGT
The DNA here is from genome assembly GCA_010110895.2 of Picea sitchensis. Classification (NCBI taxonomy): domain Eukaryota; kingdom Viridiplantae; phylum Streptophyta; class Pinopsida; order Pinales; family Pinaceae; genus Picea; species Picea sitchensis. The sequence goes on along the minus strand of SNQJ01S0195303.1, from coordinate 3,370 downwards.
TTCTTTCTTATTTTAAAATTCCCTTTTAATATTTTCTAGCACACATGTGAATTATATCAAATCTTTAAATTTATCTCACTTTTTCTTTAGATTGATTTATCTCTAATCTTTTAATTTATTTAGCATTTTATTTTAGTCCCCTAACTAAACATAGACTTAGTCTTAGTCTTATAAATAGGCTTAGACATTTATTGGGATTTATAATTAATAAATTCACTCTTTAATTAATTATTTTGAATCTGATAATGTCTAATCAATTCAATGTTTTCTAGGCCACCTCGATTTATTGACTCAAGTTTTTAATTACGTGATGTGCCCTTCAAGACACACCTCCGAGCTCTGAGGGTTCCACTCTCCTTTGAATGGTTTTGGTAGTTTGTCCAACCCTTGGAGAAACACTACACTCAGTCGACCTTGTGAGAGACTAAGGGCTTCTAAGGAATAAGGACTCTGCCTTAATGTGCACCCCTTATAAATCTTCGTGAGCGACTGTCTCAGTCCACCCTCACGACATCGTGGACCTCTCGAACTAGGTAATTGTTAAACTGCAATTCGATCCATGGCAGGAGTGCTAGTAGGTTGTGTCAAGGACTTTGGCACACCTCTCCCTCAAAGTCTAGTTTATGTGTATGGCCCCTTTAATCCTTATGTGAGTTAGATTAGAAATCATCGTCAACCTGCATCCATTGACAAAACACTGTCAATGATCCATATAAATAATTATTCTATAATCATTCATATGTCACATATGCGTAAAATGAAATACTCAAACCAAATACAATCCAGTCCCTGACTCAATCCAGAGTCCAAGGAGGTCCATTTATGCCATCAATATCCATAATTTGTCGAGTGTCCTGCACACTCAGGTAAAATCGTCAATAGCATATGTCAATACATACATATCAAATAAGTCACAACACATCATCATCATCATCATGTACAATCCATAATCAAATCAAAATCACAAGGTACCATAACCGAATCACTTGCACACAAGTTTCCTCAAAGAATAAGTCGATAAAAGTGTGCTTAGTAGAGAGGGATGTTACAAACTCACCCAACAAACACTAAAATCATCCAAACGGACTTAGAAAATAGTGTACGTGACTTTTCAGGGGACAAAAGCGTATGTATGCACCCTAAGAACTGTCAGCTTGCATATGTACGCAATTGTCAAGGGAAAACCTGTGTATGCCAAAGCAGACATTGTCAGGGAAAGTTTCAGGGAAAGAAACTTAGATGCAAAGGAAAATAAAGGTTGTTAAGAAACATGTGACACCGAAAATGAGGAAAACAAAGAGAAATGAAGGATAAAATCATCCAATACCTCAAAATGGAGGTCATCCCCAGTGGAGTCACCAATTCTCTTATGAGGAAAATCTTTATGGCAATGGGTAAACCACAATAGATGGAACGACACCTAGAAATAAACTCTAAACTCAACTATGCTAGATAAATGTAAATTCTAACAAGAGAAGGATAAGAGCCTACCTCGTTCGGATGTCTAAAGAAGACCTCGACTGAGCTCACAACCGAAATATTGATGCCTACAAATTGTCCTCAACAATCAAGATATATAAGCATATATAAATAATATAGAAAGTTAGCATATAAAATAGCATAGTCCATTAAAATGTATAACAAATATTCCCATGGAAAGTAATGTAAATATTTTCAACATATAATTGGACGATAAAAGAGTATTTCTATTAATGTAATCAACATAAGTACATAGGTGAAAAACTTATGTAAAGACACATATTGGAACCGAGAAACTAAGTCCCTCCAGCCGAGCCTTCACCACTTCAATTCTCCACAACAAAAATCTTACAAGTAGTAGGATTCAATGAGGTTTTCCATCTCAAGATAGGAAGATATTGGGGGTTGAACACAAAGAGTTCAGACTTTCAAGGACAAAGGGATGCAGACTCAATATGAAGGAAATTTCTCCAGAGTGTCTTTGCTCTCAATGGTGTGTGTGTCCAAAGGCTTGTATATGGCTCAATTTATAGCCTCCAAATGGAATTGAAGGGTTCGTTCAGAGCATTTCCAGTATATGGAAGGTAAAGGATCATGGATCTTGTGACATGGCATGGAAGCCTGACATATTTTAAATTTTTTAGCACAAAACCCAATGTACACATGTTGTAATGGATAAACCTACGTATACGCGATTTGTCTAACTATAGGTCACATATATGGAAACAAATATGTATTTTTAGCTCTGGAATGAGAAAAAGGGGAATTTAAGTCTGTAGAGGGAAAAGGAAGGCCATCAAAGAAAGATGCATGGAGTGTGGAAAAAATTGCTATAACAAGGGGTTTCATGCTACCTAGGAATGTTGTGCACCACTCAAACACGATCAATATCATACACTCCTCTTTGTAGTGCATTAATGCACACGATACCAAGTGTGGATATGGAAATCCTAATAATTGATTGAAGGTAAAGAGGATGATTTTTAAGACTAGATTAACCATCTGTTTGATGTGGACTTGGTTTCTAAACTTCCATGAGTTATTAGTGTAATACATGTTAACATACTTGGTCATGGTAAGGACCCTGATACCTCGTCCCCCACCAATTAGAATAGCTACCTCTCTTAAATGGGAGAGTCCATTAAAAATATATATATCCTCCACCTTGATTTTTGGGATCTAACTATCTATCATGAAAGAATCATGATCATTGTCCCATTACTTGATCAACATCTACAGGAGTTGTGGTTAGGACTACATGTTAGGACCTAAAACATTTTAGGAGCTCACACTCTCTGAGGGAAATTAATGGAGTGTTGATCCATTTCATGTTTCATCTTTCAACCCAAACCTTGTATTAAATCTTTTCCAAATCCACTATTCTTTTGATTTTTTTAATCCAAAGCTTTTATACTTATCCTTTTTTGTTTGTTTGTGTGGATCCTTTTCACTATAACCATATCCCTACACTTCGCACAAATATTTCCTCTGCACTCTGCATAGGAACCTTCCCCGCAAAACCCATACTTAGTCTATTGTCAACTCTTTATCACAGAGAACTTATATCACTTCTTCTCCCCCACCTTCACACTCCATGCATTCCCACACTCACACACCTCTGCATTCCCAATAGTTCTACATAATTGATTCTTGCAAGCCATGTACTTTGCAAAATAATCAAGAATCATTTATGGAATTTTGATTTGTTCCAATTTACAAGGTGAAGGGAGGCAATTTAGGACTAATGTGAAGTAAATATCCCACTATTCAATAAGCCACTTAATGGTTTCCATTTATGATCACATGTATTTCAAAGGTAACTCATATGTGTGGAAAGGAAATATTAGTAAATACCTACCATGCACTTGGCCTTTTAACAATTTGATATTTG
>SNQJ01S0195302.1:2181-17665 GCA_010110895.2 Picea sitchensis | reverse complement strand
TCTTTCAACCTCCAGGAGACCTCCTACCGCTACCCCTTGATCTACAGCTATCTGAGCATCCCCGCGACACCCCAGTGTTGGCATCTCTATTGGACGTGTTGCTCCTCTATCTGAATGATGAAGCTATACGTATATTAAAGACTCTTCTATGTACTCTAAAAAAATTATAACATTCAAAAATTAAAAAACACTTGACAAGATCAGTTTGATTTCTTACCTGACGCATCCCAATCCTTGCCTTATGGAAGAACCAAATCCATGCTGCCCTGGAAATATAGTCCGACGTATGGAAAGTCTTCTATCACGATCAATTGGCATCTCATCCAAGTGAAGAAATCATCGGTGAATCTAAAATCTGAATCTGGGCCTAGTCTCGGAGACAGATTGGTCCACCGCTCCATATGTAGTTCTCTCATTGGTTGTACTAGTAATGCAATCTGAGGTTGCATCGTAGAAATGTGTTCTAACAAGAACGAAACTGAGAATGAACCATACCCAAATTGCTTCTATTGTCTTGCTCTACATCTTGTGATTTGTTCCTTCACGTTGTGAAGGAACCCTGCACTCCAGTTAAACAGTGTTGGCTCTAAACACTGTAAACCATAAGCCACCTATGATCTTGAGACTAGGTGCACACTGGTACTTCCTACTATGCTTGTAATGGCAAACAAGATGGATTGAAGAGGCAAGTCTCTGATATCTTTGATTGCAATCCTACGTCAGACTAGTCTCGCTCCCGGGACATAATGGTTTGCCAGATACTCATCCACAGGTGAAAGAAGTTCCCTCTACCTGGATAAAGCTACAGGAACCCCTCTCTTTGAAAGACCGGTTATGAAATATACATCCTCCAACTCAATGGTCAGAAGCTGCATTCCTATCTGGAACCCTTGCTCTGCAACGTTCCATAACCCGGTCATGTATTCGAGAAGAAAAATCTCTTTCTTCATTTTTTGCAATTTGAAGTATTTAAGGAGACCACAATTCCTTAATGCAGCTCTCGATCGGGGACTTTGCAAAGTGGCCATGTCATTGAGCTCGTGTTTGCTTTCTTTCCACTCAAGCATGTTGTCGAACTCCCTACAATTCACAATAAAATTCATTAACTTACGATTTCGACGAATTTCTGGGCAGTTTAAAAACTTTTAAAAATGATCGTTTGTTCTTGAAAAATAATAATACCCTCTTTACATGGACATCAGGGCACCAATGCGCCCTTACATTAGCCAATAAAAATGTTTAAAAACTCAAAACACCCTCCTCACATTTTGAGCGTGTATTGGCCATTTTTGGGAATTTTTCTTGTGGTTTTTTTTAGGCAGCGCACCCATAGCCACTACATCAAAGCATTGGCACACCCTCCATGGGTCAAGAGGGGTGTTTTCCAAGCCATGCAGTGCTTCCCCACGATTTTTAGAGGAGCACCAAGATTTTTGGGTGCTTGGGATGACCCAGGGCATCATTTTTCATAAACTTTTAGTGCCTTAAAACAAAATATAAATCATGCAAATGAAAGAGGAGGAGAAGGACACCAACCTGGTCCAAACGATGAGGAAAATGATTGACCATAGCCCTGGCACCAAGCAATTCAAGATTCAGGTCCAAAACACAAATTCTCCACTGCTACAAATCTTTGCATAAATGAAATGGTAAATGACATTTTTACCCCTTTTTACTATTATACATTTCATTTTCACATATGATATAGTTATTTTTGGGTTTTTGAGAAATATTTGTAGGCTTATTAATCCCCTGGAATGCAGTTTTGACATTATTGGCAGGTTTTGAAGCGGGTTTGTTCAGTTTATCTTGTCACCTTCATGAGCATAGTCTTCGTTCATTCTCAAGCTCAAACACATGAGAATGCATCGGGTAAACTTTTATCTCTTTTTCGGACCCGCATGGATACATGAAAAAGGAACTCCCTGGAGTCTTCTTTAAACTCTTTTTAGACTCTCTAAACATGAAAAGATTGTCGAGTGATCTTGCTTCCTTTCCCACTCGTTAAAAGGTTTGAAAGGGCATCTTTCGAGTGATAATTTATCTCTTTTTCGGCCTCGTGAGACTAACATTATGAAAAAGGACAACATTGGAGTCGTCTTTAAGTTGTTTTCAGAATCTCTAAATATGAAAAACCACCGAGTTTACCTTCTCTGGAATCGTCAAAAAATCATACATTGAAGGGCCCATATGGGACCGAACCCTTACTTCTTCCAGTTTTTTAAACAAAGGAAGAGGGACTTACCGAAGGTGAGTTATATTGAGCATGTGTTACCCTCCTCGAGCTCGTTAAATTAAAAAGAAGTACTTGTCTATCTGGATGGGGGAAAAAATGAAAGAAGCAAGCCAAGCAGTTTTTGAGAACACTACCAGTAACTCTTAAGGTCACCCTTGAACACGACACTTTGTCTTTGCATGCATTTTAATCCATTGAACCTCTGCACTGAGAAAATCCTCTAAGTTTCTTTTACTCCTTTGGGTCACCTGACGAAAGTCACAGCATCCACTGCATCATCAAGTTTTGGTCCATGTCACGTTTCTGTTGTTGTGCCTCAGTATTCAAGGGAAGTATCTGCCTCGAGAGTCAGCCATCACAAATATCCTGTTTCAATACCCATGCCAGTCCATGTTCATTTGATACACCAATTACATCTCTGTGTCTGTTTTGTGTCATTGATGGGGGATACATCAAGGCCCTCCTTCGACTAGTCTATTCCTGTCAACTTTAGCACATTACCTAGGAGTTAGACTTAGAAACCAATTAGTACTTTGAGACCTGTATGCCTCAATGACAAGACTCCTCACGTTTGACAGTGGGTTTACATCATTGACCCCTGATCGGATGATTCCACGGATGTTTGAATTCATCTCATCCATTCACATTCGTTGGAATGTACTAGAGTACCTTGGGAATCATTGACATCAATGGTGAACTCCCTCGCACTGGTTAACGGTTTACCTCATTGACTAGTAATCAAGTGGTTTCTACCATGTTTGACATCAAGACATCTATTCACATGGTTATATTCGTACTACATCGGGATTGGTAAGAAGACCCTGGGTTGAGTTATCACTCTTGTATATACTTTTCCCAAGTTGCGAAGGAGTTCTTTTGAACTATGAGACATATACTATAAAATAGATCCACTTTGTATTAGTCGTGGCTATGTCTTGTCATCTCATATATCCACTATGTATTATTCGTGGCTACAATCAGTTCAGGTCATAGGAGTATAGATCCACATTGTATCTTCAGTGGCTATACCTTTTATCAATATAATTATGGATCCGCGGTGTATTTTATGACAGCCATACCTAAAAAGTCTTTATAACTCAAGCATAGGTATGCCTGCCTTGGGTTTGAAACATGTCATAATATTTATTTGATGGTTGTGTGCAGGTTTTTTCAGCCTCTCTGCATCCATACCCTTGCTCGAAAAAAGTCTACAAAGTACTTCAGTCATCATCATCTTCTAACTTCGCACTTTGGGGGGGAATTTGTTACACATCAAAATCACTCATTGCAATGATGTCTAGTGTTGTCATTATAAATACTACAAGTGTCGCAAACATCAATTTACCTATGTCATCTCTCTAATGACATCACAAGGACATCAAGACACCTCAAAGACTAGTTTTGAAGAAGAGAAATAAATTGACAAAGAGTACAAACCTTTTGCCATTGGAAAAAGCCACTAAAATATCAATTTTGGAGGGGAGTTCTCCCCTACCCAATAACATGGAGCATTGACACTCTATACCCTCTTCTAGGGGAGCATTGTAGCACTCTGTGCCCCTTTTTGAGGGAGCCCTGGCCCTTTTTGGGCGAAATTTGGTTTGTTGGAGAGAATTAGAGGACAATCCGCTCAATATCTGAAGGTAGTTGGATTTGAATCTGAGGTCAAGGCATGATCTTAGGGGAGATCCACAACTGAAGGAGAGGAATCCTCAACTTATCCCAAATATCTCTCAAGTGGTTAGGCCTCTCCAAGCCTATATAGGGAGGCCTCCTCATGGTAGAAGGATATATGGAGATTGAGAATTACACCAAACTTATGATCCCATAAGTAAGATGCTATCAAAGCATAATTAGTGTAGATTACTTGAGCAAAGGGGTTGGACAAAGAGAGCTAGAAGAGGCTGTTGCACCTCCATCAAAGGATTGTAAACACCTTTTACTTGTTCTCATTAGTAATCAATGTTTGGCCTACTTCTTTCAAATTTATGTTCGTTCTACATGAATTTGTCTTCAGTAGATAGATCCATGTTTGAGCTAATATCAATAGAATAGGAAGTTCTTTGTACCTTTGTTTTTTTTATAGGACCTATCGAGGAGCTCAGGATTGGAGCTCAGCTTGGATCTTGTGAGGAAAAATGTCGTTAACAAGGTACATATCTGTCTTCTTCCTTTTCACATATTAGCTTAATTAGATCTAAAAAGAATGTCAGTGTCCATGTTAAGCACTTTTCTGTCTTGACCTTAGGAGTCTAGAGACCAAGAGGGAATCCACTTGTCCACAGGAGGATTCACCTGTAACAGGGAGCACCATTGTTGTTGAGGGAAAAAGGGGATCCTCCACCTTATTCTATGGGCCAGCTCTCTCAAGATGCAGTTGGTTATGTTCAACCCCCATGCTATGGCATCACCTTAGGATCTGATCCAAACCTCAAGGATCCACATCCTCAACCATATCCTTCATTTTTTCACGGTGGTTTTTCCTCTCAAGCCTATATATTGAAGGTTTTTCCAAGGAGAAGAAGAATCTAGATCTGATCATATCAAACCTCTAATCTAGTAAGGGAGTAATCAGTCAGAGTATCATCATTTTCATATTGGTAGATTCATGCAAGGGCTGGATGAGGAGAGCTTGGAGAGGTTGTTGCTGGATCAATCATGGTTTGTAAGTATTCTCTTTGGGTTCTCATTTAAATATACTTGTCCTATTTCCTTCAATATTTTGTATTCTTCCATGTGCTTGTGATCCAAGTGGATATTGGTGGCCACCCACCTATTCCAAATCCCAACTAGCTCATCTTGAAAGTGTTTGGTTCAACACGTTTCTCTATAATGGGGAAATTTCTTTGTAATTGTGGGTTATTCACTTCTGGGGATGTCCTGAAGCCCTACACAATATCCAGGTGGATATTGGTGGCCTCCCACCTATTCCAACTGACTTATTTTGGAATTATTCATGTCAATACATATTTATATACTTCCAGGGCCGCTTTGAGGCCCTAAACAATGTTTTCTTGGCTTTCCACAGTCAATCTATAGATGGATTCAAATTTTGATGGAATAATGTTTAATTCTCGAAAATACCTTTCCAATGGGCTATCACACACCTAAAACGGAGATCGTATGCAAAAGTTACGACCCCGGGAAGTTAATGTACTAACTTACCCCAACGAGGCCCACATGACTTTTGGCACCTCATCTCCTAGGGTTAGTTTTTTGGATGTCTAGGGTTTTATCATGCATGTTTATCATAAAAAGGCCTTCAAAGCCTCATTTTATTCATCTTCTTGTGAATGAGCGTAGTCGTCACATCTCTTCTCAGAGATAAGGCTGCCACCAATCTAGCGAGTCTTGCACTCTGTATTTTATAGTCTATGTATATTTATTTCATGAATAGAAATCATGTATTGTTGTATTTCTCTATTTCTAGAAAATTTTATGTGTATTTCGTTATAATATCTCTGCTTTCATTTCGTTCCGAAAATAATCCAGATCAGTGGTATCAGAGCAGGATGCTCTTGATCGTTTTATCCCCGACGAGGTCTGAGTATATCAAGTTGGGTCTCGAGCTTGTCTCTCTTGAGGACAATCACTCTCACATGCCCAAGAAACCCTCTATGGCGACAACAAACAAAAATTACGGAGAAAATGATTCTATTAACCTCTTGTTTGAGCAATCTCTCGTGCGACAGAGGGACGAAATGATGGAGAATGTTTCTCACATCCTTCAACGCCTATCAATAGCAACAGGCACATCTTCATCAAGCGACCACTTTGGAGGAACCTCTCCTTTCAATGTACAAGTTAATTTTGATATTCCCATATTTGAAGGTTACATAGATGCGGATGCCTTAGAAAAATGGTTAAATCTACTAGAAGGTTATTTATCTCTTCACAATTTTTCCAACATGGAAAAGATCACCTTTGCACTCCTCAAGCATCTCCCCCATGTCAAACATTGGTGGGAAACTTACTGGGAGAAAAGTTCCATACAGGAATCTGGAATATATGGGGTCGAGCCCACTTGGGATTTTTTTTGTGGATGTGGTCAAGGAACAATACTACCCTGTTGATCACTATGAAGACCAATACATGAGATGGACCACATTGTGGCAAGAGAAGAGCCAAACAATGTCGGAGTTCACAAATACTTTCCATACCTTGCGCACCAAATTGTGTATCAAAGACTCCGAGCGACATCTGGTTATGAAATACTGTGGGGCGTTGCATAGGTATCCAAACTGAAATGGATTTCCTAAACATCTCATCATTGGGAGTTTCCTATCAATATGTTGTCAAAATCGAGCAGAAATTTAGGCACCAAAACAAATGGGAGTTCGGGTCTGCAAATCTGAAACATCCAAAGCATGGTAAAGACAACCCTAAACAACATTCTCCTGACAACCAATCCAATACACAGAAAAAGAAGGGTAAATTAAAGACGAAGAATGACACTAGGAAGTGGTGCGAATTCCACAAAATCCCCTAGCACAACACCGATGAATGTTTCCCAAAACAATCATTGGTGGTCAAGGTCAAAGACATCGAGCCGAACCTTGATTCATAATCTAATCCAAAAAATATTGAAAATGGACAGATCATCGAAGCAGACCCCACTTCTACTATCGTGACCGCCACAATTCAACCAGAAGAACCAATAGATCCTATAGATCCTAAAGAGGGGGAGCACCTCTTCTATTCAAAAATGTGGGTTAAGGGGACCCCGTTGCATTTCATTGTTGATAGAAATAGCTAGAAGAACCTCATCTCAGCTGAGGTCGTCAAATAGTTTGGGTTGTCGACAACAACACACCCGCAATCATACAACATCGACTGGCCTCACTAGGGACGAGATCTTTGTGTCAGCCAACAATGTCACTTGTCTTATGGCATCCAACCCTTAAGGGATGAGGTAGTCTGTGTGATGTTTCCCCTCTTGGTGTCTGTGATGTTGTTTTGGGCCAACCATATATTTGGAAAGGTCATGTTGTTTATGAGTCTCGACCCTGTAGTGTCATTATTACTTTGGGGGTTCAACTCTACATGATACCATAGGTAGTTATAACTACTATTCCACAAAAGTAGTGCCGCAAGGTAATCCATCATATTGTAAAATTCATCCTCTTCACAGTCTGTTCAAAGGATGCAAAGAAGGACACTACAACCACTGTATCCTCAACACCTTATATGTAGCAGAAGAAGATTGTAGAAGAGAAAGAAGATATTATTTATACACCTACAATTGTGCCTACACAATGCCCCATCAATCCTAGAGACAACAAGTTGGTGGAATAGATTCAACCCCGCCAGCAACCCCGAGGTTGTCATGAATCCCTACATAGCATCCAGGTGGATATTGGTGGTTGCCCACTTATTCCAACCGGATTATTTCGGAATTTTTCATGTCATTACATATTTATATACAAATTTTGATGAAGTAATGTGTATTTCTCGAAAATACCTTTCCAACGAGCTATCACATGCCTAAAACAAAGATTGTATGCAAAATTTACGACCCCCAGAAGGTAATGTACTAACTTACCCCAACGGGGCCCACATGACTTTTGGCACCTCATCTCCTGGGGTTAGGTTTTTTTATTTCTAGGGTTTTGATATTCATATTTATCATAAAAAATCCTTTAGAGCCTCATTGTACTCATCTTCTTGTGAATGAGCGTGGTCGTCACATCTCTTCTCAGAGATAAAGCTGCCACCATTCTAGCCTGTCTTGCACTATGTATTTTACAGTCTCTGTACATTTCTTTCATTAATAGAAATCATGTATTGTTGTATTTCTCTGTTTATGGCAATTTTTATGTGTATTTCATTATAATATTTCTGCTTTCATTTCATTCTGAAAACAATCTGGATCAGTGTTATCAGAGCAGACTGCTCTTGATCATTTTTCAGTGCATGTCCCCGATGAGATCCAAGTATAACAAGTTCGGTCTCGATCTTGTCTCTCTTGACGAAAATCGCTCTCGCGGGCCCAAGAAACCCTATATGGTGGAAGAAAAGAAAAATGGTGGAGCAGAAGATTCTATTAACCTGTTTCTTAAGAAATCTCTCGCGTGACAGAGGGATGAAATGATGGAGATTTTTTCCCACATCCTTCAATGCCTATCAATAGAAAAATCCGCATATTCATCAAGCGCCGACTTTGGAGGAACCTCTCCTTTCAAGGTACAAGTTAATTTTGATATTCCCATACTTGAAGGTCAGATAGATGTGGATTCCTTAGAAGAATGGTTAAATATGCTAGAAGGTTATTTCTTTGTTCACAATTTTTTTGACAGGGAAAAGATCACCTTCACACTCCTTAAGGCTCTGCCCCATGTCAAACATTGGTGGGAAACTTACTAGGATAAAATTTTCATAGAGGAATCTGGAATATATGGGGTCGAGCCCACTTGGGGATTTTTTTTTGGATGTGGTCAAGGAACAATACTACCCTGCTGATAACTATGAAGACCAATACATGATATGGACCACATTGCGGCAAGAGAAGAGACAAACAATGTCGGAGTTCACAAATACTTTCCATACCTTGCACATCAAGCTGGGTATCAAAGAATATGATCAACATCTGGTTCTAAAATACCATGGGGCTCTGCGTAGGTACATCCAAACCGAAATGGATTTACTAAACATCTCATCATTGGGAGCTTCCTATTGATATGTTGTCAAAATCGAGCAGAAATTTAGGCACCAGAAAAAATGGGAGTTCAGGACAAAGCATGGTAAAGACAACCCTAACCAACAGCCTCCTAGAAACTAGTCCAAGAAACAGGAAAATAACGGTAAAGGAAAGATGAAGAATGCTAGTGGTAAGTGGTGTGACTTCCACAAAATCCCTTGGCACAACACCAATGAATATCGCTCGAAACAGTCATTTGTGGCCAAGGTCAAAGTCAATGAGTCGAACCCTGATTCAGAATCTGATCCAGAAAATATTGAAAATAGACAGATAATCGATGCAGACCCCACTGCTATTATCTCAACTTCCACAATTCAACCAGAAGAACCAGTAGATCCTAAAGAGGGAGAGCGCCTCTTCCACTCACAGATGTGGGTGAAGAGGACCTTGTTGCATTTCATTGTTGATAGCGATAGCCAGAATAACCTAATCTCAACTGAGGTCATCAAATAGTTGGGGTTGTCCACAACACCACACCCGCAACCATACAGCATCGGGTGGCTTCACCATGGATGAGATCTCAATGTAAGCTAGCAGTACCACATGTCCTATGGCATCCAAACCTTCAAGGATGAGATAGTGTGTGATGTTTCCCCTCTTGATGTTTGTGATGTTGTTTTGGGATAACTATATATGTGGAAACACCATGTTGTTTATAAGTATCAACCTCGTAGTGTCATTATTACTTTGGAGGGTCAACTCTAAAGGATACCAAAGGTAGTTCCGACTACTATTCCACCAAAACAATGTCGCAAGGTAATCTTTCATATTGCAAAATTCCTCCTCATCACAGTCTGTTCAAAGGATGTACATAAGGCCACTACAACCATTGCAGCCTCAACAACTTCTATCAAGCAGAAGCAGATTGCAAAAGAGAAAGAAGATATTGTTTCTTCATCTACAATGGTGCCTACACAATGCCCCGTCAAACCCAGAGACAATAGGTTGGTGGAACAGATTCAACCCCGCCAACAACAGGTTCATGACATCCTTTCAAAGACCAAGTAGCGCAACTTGTCCAACAAGGAACACAACTCACCAAGATTCAGATTCAAAAAAATCTTTCTCCTCTTCCCCGAGCACTCAACGCAATGGAGACCATTACTTCCTAAGGGGGAAGGATTGATCCAGGTGGATATTGGTGGCCACCCACCTGTTCCAAATCCCAACTGGTTCATCTTGATAGTGTTTGGTTCAACACGTTTCTCTGTAACGAGGACATTTCTTTGTAATTATGGGTTCTACATGTTTGGGGCTGTCCTTAAGCCCTACACATAATCTAGGTGGATATTGGTGGCTGCCCACCTATTCCAACTGGCTTATTTTGTAAGTTTTCATGTCAGTACATCTTTTTGTACTTCCAGGGATGTTTTGGGGCCCTAAGCTGTGTTTTATTGGTTTTCCATAGTCAAACTATAGACGAATTCAATTTTTTATGGAATAATGCATAGTTCTTGAAAAGACCTTTCCAACGGGCTATCACACGCCTAAAATGGAGATCGTATACAAAAGTTACGACACCAAGAAGTTAATGTACTAACTTACCCTAATGGGGCCCACATGAATTTTGGCACCTCATATCCTAGGGTTAGGTTTTAGGATGTTTACGGTTTTGGAATTCATGTTTATCATAAAAAGGCCTTTAGAGCCTCATTGTACTCATATTCTTTTGAATGAGCATAGCCTTCACATATCTTCTCAAAGATAAAGCTACCACCATTCTAGAGAGTCCTGCACTCTGTATTCTACAGTCTCTGTACATTTCTTTCATTAATAGAAATCATGTATTGTTGTATTTCTCTGTTTCTGGCAATTTTTATGTGTATTTCATTATAATATCTCTGCTTTCATTTCGTTCCGAAAATAATCTGGATCAGTGTTATCAGAGCAGGCTGCTCTTGATCATTTTTCAGTGCATGTCTCCGATGAGATCCAAGTATAACAAGTTGGGTCTCGATCTTGTCTCTCTTGAGGAAAATCACTCTCGCACGCCCAAGAAACCCTATATGGTGGAAGAAAAGAAAAATGACGGAGCAGAAGATTCTATTAACCTGTTGCTTGAGCAATCTCTCGCGCGACAGAGGGACAAAATGATGGAGAATTTTCCCCACATCCTTCAATGCCCATCGATAGAAAAATGCACATCTTCATAAAGCACCTACTTTGGAGGAACCTCTCCTTTCAAGGTACAAGTTAATTTTGATATTCCCATATTTGAAGGTTAGATAGATGCAGATTCCTTAGAAAAATGGTTAAATATGCTAGAAGGTTATTTCTTTGTTCACAATTTTTTCGACAGGGAAAAGATCACCTTCACACTCCTTAAGGATCTGCCCCATGTCAAACATTGGTGGGAAACTTACTAGGAGAAAATTTCCATAGAGGAATCTGGAGTATAGGGGCCGAGCCCACTTGGGATTTTTTTTTTGGATGTGGTCAAGGAACAATACTACCTTGTTGATAACTATGAAGACAAGTACATGAGATGGACCACATTATGGCAAGAGAAGAGCCAAGCAATGTCAGAGTTCACAAATACTTTCCATACCTTGCACAACAAGTTGGGTATCAAATAATTTGAGCAACATATGGTTCTAAAATACTGTGGGTCTCTGCATAGGTACATCCAAACCGAAATGGATTTCCTAAACATTCCATCATTGGGAGCTTCCTATCAATATGCTGTCAAAATTGAGTAGAAATTTAGGCTCTAGAACAAATGGGAGTTCAGGCCAAAGCATGGTAAAGACAACCCTAACCAACAACCTCCCGACAACCAGTCCAAGACACAGGAAAATAAGGGTAAAGGAAAGATTAAGAATGGAAGTAGTAAGTGGCGTGACTTCCACAAAATCCCTTGGCACAACACTGATGAATATCGCTCGAAACAGTCATTCGTGGCCGAGGTCAAAGTCAATGAGCCGAACCTTGATTCAGAATCTGATACAGAAAATATTGAAAATAGACGGATCATCGATGCAGACCCCACTACTACTATCGTGACTGCCACAATTCAACCAGAAGAACCAATAGATCCTAAAGAGGGGGAGTGCCTCTTCCACTCACAGATGTGGGTGAAGGGCACCCCGTTGCATTTCATTGTTGATAGCGGCAGCCATAATAACCTCATCTCAACTAAGGTCATCAAACAGTTGGGGTTGTCCACAACACCACACCCACAACCATACAACATTAGGTGGCTTTACCATGGATGAGATCTCCATGTAAGCTAGCAGTACCACATGTCCTATTGTAACACACCCACTATGAGACCTAATATTTTTCGGATTTTTCCTTCTTTTCATTGAGGAACAGAATCCCCGAATTCCTATGGGGCCTGATGCAGACCCTACCATCCCTTATCCTTACCCAAGTGATCGTTGGCTATGACCACAGGCCTTACCGAAGAGGTGCTTCTGGTTTTCGCGATTCGGGAAATCGCGATGCATGTGTTCCCCTGCTCTCTTGTCTCTCGAAGTGCCAAAATCCGAAAGGGACCAATAGTTTGTCACATCTAACAATGCCTCAGATTAAAACTTGGCATCCCACCTTTCATAGTTTCACATACCGGGTTTTCGCGGTAGAATAGGACGAGGGGTTCATACCCTTCGATTTTCCGGGTGCCGAAACATCGAAAACCAAATCTACATGCGCTAAGCTGTATCGGGATTTCACAAGTTGAGAATTCAGGACTGGCGTGTACCAGGGACTTGCTTCTAGATATCCCGGGTGCCGAAATACCGAGACATCAAGACTTATCCGTGCTATTATTATTTCGGGGTTTCGCAGGTCGGGGTTTCGTGATATGTGCAGATAGAAGGTCTCGCACTTAGGTTTCCCAAGAGCCGAAACTCCTAAGCCCGTATTCATCGCTAAGCTCATTTCGGGGTTTCTCAAGTCAGGACTTCACGACCGATGAGTACAAGGGAACTGACCCTTGGGTTTCCTAGGTGCCGAAACATCGAAACATCCAAACTCTAGACACACTATGTCATTTCAGGGTTTCGCGAGTCGGGATTTCGGGACTGGCGAGTACAAGAGACTTGCCCTTAGATATCCTAGGTGCCGAAACACCGAAACACCATATCTCATCCACTCTATTATCATTTCAGGGTCTCGCAAGTCGAGATTTCAGGATATGCGCAGATAGAAGGTCTCGCACTTAGGTTTCTCGGGAGCTAAAACTCCAAACCATATATCCTCTAAACTCACTTCGACGTTTCACAAGTTGGGATTTCGCGATGTGCGATGACAAGAGGTCTCGCATCTGGGTTTCCTGGGAGCCAAAACTCTAAAGTTCATATATATATGCTAAGATCGTTTCGAGGTTTCACAAGTCGGGATTTCGTGATGTGCAATGACAAGAGGTCTCGCATCTGGGTTTCTCGGGAGCCGAAACTCTGAAATGCTGATATATATATACATATGTATATATAACGCTAAGTCCATTTTGTGGTTACGCAAGTCAGGAATTCATGACATGCGAATACAAGGAAACTTTCCCTTGGGTATCCTGGGTGCCGAAACGTCGAAACACCAAACTCTAACCACGCTATACCATTTCGGGGTTTCTCAAGTCAGGATTTCGCAACATGCGAAGACAAGGAAACTTTCCCTTGGGTATCCCAGGTGCCGAAACACCGAAACACCAAACTCTAACCATGCTATACCATTTCGGGGTTTCACAAGTCGGGATTTTGCAACATGCGAAGACAAGGAAACTTGACCTTGGGTATCCTGGGTGTCGAAATGCCGAAACACCAAACTCTAACCACGCTATACCATTTTGGGGTTTCGCAAGTCGAGATTTCGCGACATGCGAAGACAAGGAAACTTTCCCTTAGGTATCCCGGGTGCCGAAACGCTGAAACACGAAACTATAACCACGCTATACCATTTCGGGGTTTCGCAAGTCGGGATTTTGCGACATGCGAAGGAAAGGAAACTTCCCCTTGGGTATCTCGGGTGCCAAAACACTGAAACACCAAACTCTAACTATGCTATACCATTTTGAGGTTTCGCAAGTCGGGATTTCACGACATGCGAAGACAAGGAAACTTTCCCTTGGTATCCCAAGTGCCGAAATGCCGAAACACCAAACTCTAAGGGAACCATTCTTTCTGGTGCAAGGTTTCCAAACATAGGCCATAAAATCCTTCAATGGATTCTTGGGTAATTATCACCAGGCTTGGTGACCTGACTGAAAAGGCTTTCTTAAATTATCGAGCTATGAACTCTGTGACAGGGGTGAGGTGAGCTTAAGTATTTATTTAAAAATGGTAGTCCTTTCAAGGAACTCACTACAACTCTGGAATATGATGGAGCTTCCCGGAAGGAGGTGACTTCGGGAAGACAACCCAGGGCATGGCATGGATCAAGTACATGGGACAACTCTCCAGGGAACGAGCTTGAAATTTGAACTTATTCGTTCTATACATAAATCGATTATAGTTATATAAGTATAAGCACACATTCATTGTTTCTAATCGAAACACCAGGCCAACACTTCTATACAGAAATCAATCATTTATAAGTGTACAAACATGAGCATGCATCCATTTTATTCAATTCACGATACGAGATGTAAACACTTATCAGAAAGAACACCAAGTATGGCACGACCACTGAGAGGGGTGCTCGTTTCCACCCAACCGTAGGCTCAGCGACTCCCAACGGATTTACCACTAGCCACCCCTGAGCTAGACCACGAGGCTTTGAGACTCAGTCTCCTACTTCCCACTCGTCGGAAGTCAAGGATGAAAGTTACTCTCCTTCTCCTCTGCTCAAGACTCGCTGTATTTCAGGAGTTCCTCTGGTTCTCCTTCTGCGATTCTCGTTGCATGCCCTCTCCCCACACTTCCTTTCTTGCCTTGTCCTGCAAGATTGCATGTGGCACGAATTCCCCCGCAGTGGTCAGGTCTGAGGGCTTCTACGGATGGGCGGTTCACCCCCATCCCCTCATTAACTCATGAGGATCCTCCCCACCTACCATTCCGGTGAGTAATTCATTCCAGGGCCAGAGAGCAGCTTTGGTCTATGAGCTAGTAAAGACCAATACAATATTGGTTTGGTGGAAGTTAACACCACCATTCCAGGTGCCTTCCACCACCTTTCATCAGCCATCGTGGTCTTTTTTTCAGCACATCCCCCTCTTAGCAGTCATGCAACATATATATACACACATCATTTACATTCATCGACCCTTTATACAGGGTCCGTCAAATCACACATTCACATCTTGGAGTTTGCCATAATTCTTGGCCACTATAGTTATTTTTACAGACTGGGGGAAACAGGGTGTTACAATTCCCTCCCCGTTAAAGGAACATCATCCTTGATGTTCTATCTATCAATAGAATGAGTAAGTACAGAAGTAAACAAAATTGGATATGCGTGTTTCATGGCATCTTCCATTTCCCAGGTAGCCTCATCTAGGCCAAAATGTTTCCACTGCACCTTGACCTGTGCAATGGTTCGGTTCCTGAGCGGGGTTTCCTTTCTGTCCAGTATGCATTGAGGTTCTGGTAGGAATTATCCCTCCGGTTCCACCT
>SNQJ01S0195301.1:0-17537 GCA_010110895.2 Picea sitchensis | reverse complement strand
TCATCTCATTATTCCACAAATAAGCATGGGTTCTCTAACCATACTTCTAGGATAACTCAATCTGCAAAGCGTCTTCCCGTGAGGGATTTCACCATAAGGGGACCACTTTGAAGTTCACCCATTTCTTCTTATTATCAACCATGACAAGACAATAACGAGTCATCTTTACATCAAACAAACTTGGGTCCATTACCCAAAACTTTGTGCTACCAGGGTTTCTTCAAAGGTTGACATCAATGACAATCAACCTTAATCAACACAACCTGCATAAAAAATGTATTGCACCATTTCACAGGTCTTTGGACTAGGATGAATCATCTTTTTTCAAAGTCATGGAGCCCAACTCCTCTTCTTGTTTGGTGGGTGACATATTATATTACTCTTCATTGATTTTAATTTTGTTGATATGATGATTTATCTATTCTTCTATTGTATTTTGTTGATTGTAGAGGATATATCAATGAATTCAGAAATCGATGCAATCAAATATGAATTGCATTGAGAATAAATTTATACTTCCTCTCGAGGCATAATAAAAATATCATTGAGTAATTCTATTTTTGGATTTTCAATGGAATTAATGTAAGTGTATTGCTTAATTCGATATTTTGTTTTTATAAAATGGTTGGTTACATGTGTACTATTGGGAAAAAAATTCCAGGCTTCAATATCATTGATTTAATGTTCAATATTTTCCCATCATTGATTTAATGTTCAATATTTTCCAATCAATATTATGATGATGAGTGAATTTTATACCATATACCATTGCACCCCACTATAATGTCAAATAGAGAGTGCACGATTAAACCACCACAACTTGGAGAAGAAGCATGGACGTTGAACTTGAAAATTGAAATATAAAACACAAACACTTAGAAATTACATTAAATTCCTTCAATACATGGATTATATCCATTAGAAAATGGACATATTCAATGTACAATTCAACAAATAAATGTTTCATAATGTGTGGCAAGATCAACAAGACCATTGTCAGTGGATTATCCTTCTCCCCATAAAAAGCTTATTCTTTCTTATCTCTTCAATGTGGTGTTTTGCAATTGCAATGCCCTTAACACAATGTGAATTCCAACTTAAGAGATGCCAAACTTCTCCTTCAAATTTACTTCAAAATTGAGAAAAAATGTTAAAATAACCCCCTAGAGTAAATCACAATGAGCAATTTCATGAGATGGAAATTCAGCGTGAGTGATATTAGCGTTGACTACTTTTTGATGGAAAATGAAATAAATGGAAAATAAAAATTTTGGTGGCATGTAATGTAATCTTTGTGAAAGCATGGTGTCTAATAAAAATATTGATGGTAGGTAATGTAATCCTTTTGTCTGGAAAATCTGAAGTCAATTATGCCAACCACGTTCAAAAGTAATTGGCGCGTAACATAAGTATGGAGTAAAAACTATATCCTAAAAATCCGAAATCAATTATGTAAATCACCTCAAGATTAAACATTGATGCACTATCATGAGTATTAAATTAGAAAGTCAAATAAAAAGACAACACACTTACTAAAAAATTCTTTAACACAAAGAACATATTTATCAAATATAACCAACACACTTATAATATTCACATATTTGTGAAGTATGCCCAAAATCACAAGATAGTGAACTTTTAAATTAATGACAATGTCCATTACAAGATTTATCTATACAAACCACACACAATGCCATGAGTATTTGCAAGCCTCATTTCAATTTATAAATTTAATGTTAACATCAACGTACCACTTATTTCAAATAAGCAACATAAAGTTTCACTGTTTGTCATCTCTCCAAGTTTTCATAATTTTAATGGGAAGTAATTTTGTACATTCCACATTTATTTACCATTTTAAAGTTTTTCTATTAATAAAATATTTTTATTATAAAGTTTTTCTATTAATGCCCCCAAATAAGTATCAAAATTCTAAATACATCTTGGGAATCAAATTCTAACCTACTTGATGTGAACATTGTGAGTGTAATCGATCTAAACCACATTCCTTGTGTTGTGTGGTAAAATTTTATGTTGATAAGACAATTAGTAATCACACACATCTCTCTGTCATTTCAGTTCGCTTAACGGACAACCCGTTACAATCAACACGGTCAGCTGAGTCAACGGAATCTGACAAATATTTTCTTAAATATTTCTCATTTTACATACTTTCATGTGAAGATTCATAAATAAAAAAACCAAAATAGACTCCCTTGGAGGATGCCAAAGTTGACATAAAATTTACGGAATGAAGACAAGAATCTTATTTTTTCATTCAAATTTCTACGCCCCAGTCGTCTCCTTACTATGCAACCTTTGGACAAATTTATTTACAGTTGCATGTTTAATTTCTCTATAATATAATATTTTCTCACTGGGCGGCAGGTATAAGATACCATGTAGCTATATGAAATCAGACGAATAATTATTTTATTAGGTTTAACTATAATAATTTTAATTTTATAAAAATAATGAAGAATTTAGTAAAAATATTTAAGAAACCTTTTAGCAAACCCTCAATTGAGGTGTTAATTGGTTAAGTAAACCCTTTATCGAACTATATATTTCAATTAAGGTCTTTTAGTTTTAGCCATGAAGGATTTTAGCTAGATTGAGATATTTTTATTAACCCATAAAGAGCTCAAATGAGGGTTTAATTAATCCCAAGTCGAGGTATTTTGAAAATCCTTGTTACACACTCAAGATTTTTAAAAACCCTTGATCAAACTAAATTGCTTGATTGAGGATTTAAAATCTAGAATTGTTTCCCCCTTGCTAAGGATTTTCTATAGCTACAACTTCCATGGGTGAAGCCCCTTCACGTGTTTCATTTTAGGTGGTGAGTTGATGCCATTTGTTTCATTAGTGAGTCTATTAGTGAGTCCTCTATCCAATGACACATCATTTTCATAGTTGAGGTTTCATATTATACTTTTAATTTATTTTCTTTTAAAACTTATAATTGAATTTTTTCCCCATAGTTTATAAAGGTTCCCAAAGAAAAATTAGAAACATAAAGTACACAACCAAAAAATCATAAAAAAGTGGGACCCCCCTGGATGTCTCCTCTTTAAAGGGTATTTCGGGTTTTTCAATTGATGTAAATAGTAGGAAAAAAAGATGATGGAAACACAATGGTGTATAAAATGTGATTCAAATATTAATTGGTGAGAGTAGAAAAATAACAAAAAAAATAATTAAAAAAGAAGAAGCAGGATTTGATATGTTCGGTGTAGATAGTGCTCATGTATTTTGTTTTTGAGAATTATACATTGAACATGGAATTAGTTGAGGGGCTACCATCTCAAACCTAAATGCTGATATAGATTTTTCGATGACACTTTCGTTGTCTAGCCCCATGGCCATTCCTTTTTAACTTCCTTCTTCAACCATCTAAACAACATTTCCCTCCATATCCAATTCACTACGGAAATGGAAAAGGACAATTCTCTCCCCTTTTTGGATGCTCTTATCTCTCTCCTCCCTAGAAACTCCCTCACCCACCAAGTTTTTTGCAAAAAGACTCATACTGAAAGATACCTTCATGCCCAATCCAATCATCATCCATCCCAAAAATCCGTTGTTCTTAAAACTCTAGTTCTTGGAGCCATCTGAATCTTCGATTCCCAATTCCTCGAAAAGGAAAAAACCCACCTTATCAAATCTCTTATGTCCAATGGTTACTCTAGCTTTCAAATTAAAAATTCCTTCCACTCATCATGTAAGCCCAAATTGAACATATTTGCCTCTTCTTCCATGTTATAATTTTAGAAGTTACCATTATCTTCTTTAACTTTCATTAACAATTTAATGTAATAGGATCACTGAAAGAAAAAATCACATAACACAAGATATATCCTGGGAAAGCCTCATGGGGGAGTAAACCCAACAACCAATTCTTCAGTATAGATTCCTTCAACCAATACAATGTCACATTATAGCTCTCCACAAATAGACCAAAACCAAGAAACCAAGACCTCCTGCGCTAGACCTTCTTCGTTATGTTCCAAATACACAACAGAAGGCGAGTTGTGTGTGTATACAAATGAGAGGAACTCAACCTCTATTTATACACATAACTTGACTCCCAAAAAGATGCAACCCTAAGAGGGGATGTTTTGACTTTTACAATAAGGATAACAATAAAATAATAATTTATTTTGAGTTGATTTATACAATAAGATTACAATAACCATCTGAAGGTTTGACCAATACAAATACAAAAGAATATATTTCATAGTTACATCAAAATATCAACACTCCTTTTTAACTAGGAAGGTATTCTTTGTTGCCACATGAGCTCATGACCATTGAATTGTTGAATATATGAATCTATACATCATTAGATATCCATAGTACAACACGACTTCACAACCAATGCATCCAAGGCCCGTGGGTAGCTCTCAAATAGCTTCAACATGTCACCATGACATCCACTTCCCTGCAATGCATGTGTACCTCATCATGTGCACTCATGTGACTTCACATTCAATGCATCCAAGGCCTATGGGTAGCTCTAAATTAGCTACAACATGTCCCCGGTACATCCACTACCCCGCAATGCATCTGTACCTCGTCACTCCCTCTAAAGAGGGACCACGCCAAGCTTGTCCCTGAAGTGCTCGAACTTCATCCTCGACAGTGGCTTGGTCAACATGTCCGCAAACTGCTCCTCAATAGTCACGTACTAGAGCCTCACTCCTCCCCTCTACACCATATCCCCAATATAGTGATATTTTATCTCAATATGCTTCGACCTATTATGGAACACCATATTCTTTGACAACTTCATGCAACTCTGATTGTCACACCAAATGCAGGTCACCTTCAATTTGAGACCAAATAACCCAAACAACAGCTTTTGAAGCCACACTTATTCTCCACATGTTACACATGCTGCCACATATTCAACCTCAATCATACTAAGTGCTACACATGACTGCTTCTTGTTTCTCCACTAAACCATACTGAAGCCTAGAATGAAGCAATATGTTGAAGTAATCTTCCAATCAAGAATACTACCAGCCCAATCTGAATCAGAATATCCATATAACTCGAACGCATGGTCTGTCACATACTTGAGACCATAATCCAATGTACCCTTAAGGTACCTTATCACATGTTTTGTTGCGACCAAATGAACCTTCCTAGGCTGCTCCATATACTAACTCAAGGTGTTCACAACAAAACATATATCCAATCTCGTGTCTGTTAAGTACATCAACGAACCCACCATCTTCCTGTATAAAGTAACAACCACAGTCTATGAAGTCGTATCCTGCAACAACTTCCTATTTGATACCGAACCTCTTCAGGATTTCCACTACATACTTCCCTTGTTTCAGAAAGATCTCATCCTATCTCTGCCATACCTTGAGACCCAAAAAGTAATGAATCATGCATAGATATTTCATCTCAAACTCAACAACCAATTTTTTCTTACACTTTGAGATGAACTTTTCCACACTTGTTAGAAACATGTTATCCACATACATCAATAGTATTACTAGACCATCATCCACAACCTTAAAGTAAATTTTAGGATCCTCACTACTCTTTGTAATTATTAAGATCATCAGAAAACCGTCGATCATGCCATACCATGCTCTGGGTGCCTGCTTTAATCCATAAAAATCCTTCTTCAATCTGCACACATGTGTCTCTCTTTAATGTACCTCAAACCCTTGTGGTTGCTCCCCATATACTTCCTCTTTTATTTCACCATTCAAGAAGGTTGTCTTCACATCCATATGATGCACCTTCCATTTCATTACTGCGACCAATGAAAGTATAGTCTTGATCTAGGTATATCTCACCATGGGAACAAATGTCTCCTCATAGTCAATGCCCTCCTTCTGAGAGAGTCCTCGAGCCACAAATATATCCTTATACTTTTCAATATTGCCATCAACTGCATGTTTTGTTTTTTAAATCCATTTTGAACTTACTATTGATTTCTCCTTTGGTCCGGGGACCACATCCCAGACATCATTATTTACTATGGACTGACATTCCTCCCACATGGCATCCTTCCATACCCTCTTTTTTGCATCCTCTTCATAACTAGATGGTTCTGCATCCATGATATCACACAGACATGCCACATAGCTAGAATACAGTTTCGACTTCTTACTTTCCCTGAGATATATTTTTGGGGCACCATATCTTTCTGCATCTTTGATGAGATCATGTGCTTAAGCTAGTCTTATCTTGTGAGAAGGAATCTCTACTGGCCTATGAGGTTCTTCCATGTCATTATGCTCATGAATGATTTCCTCTGGTTCAATTGCTTCTGCCTCTGGAACTCTAGTAACTTCATTCTCCTCCTCGTGAACCTATTTTTCATAGTCCTGTTTTGATTTGTTGAAAGCTGCACTCTCATCGAAGGTGACATCTCGGCTAATATCAACTTTTCAGTGACCGAGAATATATATCATGTATGCATTTGATGTGTCACTGTAACCAACAAATATTCCATTCTTTCCAGATGGATCCAATTTTGTCCTCTTTTCCTTGGGGACATGGACAAATATGGGAAAGCCAAATATCCTTAGATGGTTGACTTCCGACTTCTTTCCTGAAAACATCTCCTCTGGTGTATTTTTTTCAAGTACTTTGTGGGGACTTCTGTTTTGCATGTACACTAGAGTCTTTGTTGCTTCCACCCACAAATGCATAGGTAGATATTGATCATGGATCGTAGCCTTCAATGCTTCCATGATTTTCTGATTCTTCCTTTCTGCTACTCCATTCTGATGAGGATTGTAGGGACTAGAAAGATCCCTCTTAATCCCAACTTCCTTGAAATATTATTTGAATTCCTCTGAAGTGAATTCTCCTCCATTATCCGATCGCAAGGTCTTTATCTTCCGCTCTGTCAAGTTTTATACCAATGCCTTAAATTATTTGAATTTTCCGAACACTTCATTCTTTGCATTCAACAAATAGATGAAATTTTTACGTGAGTAATCATCAATAAAAGACACATAATATACATACCCACTTAGTGAAGTTGATGACATCGATACACACACATCCGAGTGCACGATGTCCAATACTCTTTTGGATCTACTATCGCTACTGGGAAATGAGTGCTTCACATTCTTTCCTTGTTCACAACCTTTTCACACACCGTCTGGTTTTGCTTGGATATCTGGTAGTCCCGTCACCATATTTCTCACACTCGGTAGGGCCTTGTAATGTAGGTGAGAAAATATCCTATTCCATAATTCACTAGGATTCATAGTGTCATGAATTAATGTTGAATCTGATCGCCCTTTCAATTTGTAGAGTCCTCCCTCTTGAACTCCAATCACCACCGCATCATCAAAAGTCTTTCCTCTATGCCACATAAGAACTTGTCCATCAACAAATGCAACTCTGTAACCCTTCTCATCTAATGATGAAATCGAGAGAAGGTTCTTCTTCAATCCAGGAACATAGAGAACTTCTTTCATCTTCATTTCCTTTTTGAAATGAAAACGAAACCAAATGAAAATGAAACCAAATGTTTTTTTAAACTTTATTACATGCATAAAGATCTCAAACATGAGCTTTAAAAATTTAGAAATGTATTTATTGAATGACATCCTATCACCTAAAATAAAACAACTTGATTAATTTATCTGAGGAGATAACACTGGCTCCTATTGGGGGTGAAATCCTCCCTGTGAGATTTCAAGAACCACAAAACCAATGCCTTTCCTGTAAGACAAAAATTCAAACCTATCTACTAGTGTTTCCATTGGGCATAGAGTTATTTTTGCAAAAACAAACAAAAACTGAAAACAAAATTTACAATGGTAAGGCTTTGAAGCCTTAGATAAAATAGAGTTTCATAAAACACCCATTTACTGGGCCACCAAACATTTCTTCACCTTCCATACTTTGCAAAATGAAAGTGTTGTTATGTTGTACTTGAGTTATCATGAAAGGACCGGTCCACAAAGAGTCAAACTTGCCATCCATTCCTTTATCTTGTCCGAGGGCATCCCATTTTAGAACCCAGTCACCAACCTGAAAGTTGTCCACCTTTTCTTTTATGTCAAAAGTATCCTTGATCCTCTTCTGATGAGCTTTTGATTTGTCCACCAATTGTTCTCTGACTTGCTGCAATTCTACCAAGTCAAGCATTCTTCTCACCATATCATTTGATTCAGTTTGTTCTTCCTGAAAGAACTTAGCCACTGGTAGAACTAGTTGAATGGGGAAAATGGCATCAGTGCCATAAACCAGTTTGAAAGGAGAAGTCCCTATAGATTTCTTGATGGTTACTCTGGCAGCCCAAAGAGAAAATTTTAGTTTAGAATCCCAACTCTTTTGATTCTCCTCCAACAACTTTCTAATGATTCTGACTAGACTCTTATTGGATGACTCGACAAGGCCATTGCCTTGAGGGTAGTAGGAGGTAGAGTGTACCAATTGAATTCCCATTGAATTACACATGTCAACCAATGCATCAAATTTAAAGGTTGTTTCATTATCTGTCACTAGCCTTTTTGGGCAGCCAAATCTGATTAGGATGTTTTCATAGAGAAACTTCATGACGACTTGATGAGTGGAATTTCTAGTGGGGATTGCCTCTATCCACTTGGTAAAATAGTCAGTGGCTACCAGGATCCACTTATGATGACTACTAGATGAAGGATTAATATCGCCTATGAAATCTAAGCCCCGCTACTGAAAGGGACCATTCACTACAATAGGTCTCAAGGGAAGAGATTTGAGTTGTTGCTTCCCTATGAATCTTTGGCACTTATCAAAATATTTCGCAAAGGCGCACACATCTGAAAAAATAAAAGGCCAATAGTACCCAGCCCTTAGGATCTTATGAGTTGTGGTCTTCCAGTAATGATGGCCTCCACAAATACTTGAATGGAACTGATGCATGACTTAAGATGACTCGTCTTTGTCCAAACATCTCAACAGTAAACCAGAAGGATCTTTCCAATACAAAAGATTATCATTAATGCAGAATTTAATTGCTCTAAGCTTAAGAGCTCAGGCTTGAGTCATGCTAAGTTAAGGAGAAACCTCCAACTTCTGCAAAAAATGAACAATACATGAATACCACTGGCATGAAGACAAATTCTCAGCCACCTTCTGGTTGTCATGCTACTCTTCTGCTGTTATCTCTGTCTGCAAACTTGCTGAACTTACCCCAATAAAATTTATGCCTAAAAGATCACATTTCTCTTCTGTCATGAGCTTGGCAAGGACTTGGCCTTTTACCAGCTTGGTGGGCTTCACTTCTATGTCAAACTCAATCAGATTTGCGATCCATTTGGCTCTATTTCCATCAATATCACGTTGGGTCAAGACATCCTTCATAGAGGCTGAAGGAACATAGGAAACAATATTTTCATGGAGGATATAAATTCTGAAAGATTTTAATGATTTAATGAGAGCATAGGCTTGTTTTTCTATAGGATCATACCTTAGTTCAACATCCCTGAGTGATTTTCTGAAGAAATCCACCAGGTGATCAAAACTTTCATCATCTTTCTATAACAAGACTGTTGCCACTGTGTCATAGGAAGAAAAAGAGAAAATATAGAAGTTCTTGGTGTAATCTAGACTGATTAGAGTAGGAGATTCCATGATAGCCTGCTTGATATCCTGGAATGAACTTGTTGCATCGTCTGTCCATTTGACCTCATATCCCTTTTTCAGCATAGAGGTTATATGTTTCACTAACTCGAAAAAATTAGGAAAAAACCTTCTGACAAAATTTATCTTACCGAGCAGGGATTGGATATCCTTCTTTGACCTTGGTATGGACAACTTATGAATTGCTTCAACTCGAGTTGGATCAATTTTCACTCCCTCTGTTGAAACAATGTGGCCTAGGAGCTTACCCTTCTTGAGAGAAAATTGAGATTTTTTTGGGTTCAGCGAAATCCTGAACTGTCTGCATTTCAAAAATACTCTTTTCAGATGCTTCATATGCTCTTCATGACTGTCGTAATAAACTGTGATATCATCAAGATAGATGAGGACAAACTTGTCATTTTCTCCCACAAAGGTTATGTCCATGGCCCTCTAAAATGTGGCCCCGACATTCATTAGCCCGAATGGCATCTTGGCATACATGAAGGTACCCCAAGGAGTAGTAAAGGTAGTTTTTTCTCGGTCATCAGGGTGTACAGAAACCTGGTTATAGCCTGAGAAGCCATCTAGGAAAGACATGGCACTGGCTCCTGAAACTCTCTGCAACAAATGCTCCATCTTGGGTAGGGGATAGTTGTCTTTCTTGGATAATTTATTTAGGTTTCTAAAATCAACGCATAACCCGATATCGTCATTTTTCTTCCCCACTATCACTAGGTTTGCAACCCATTTAGAGTATCTCAGTAGAATTATGATTTTGGCATCGAGGAGCTTTTTGATTTCTTTTTCGATTACAAGCAATAAGAGAGCACTGATAGGTATCAACTTCTGTCTGAATGGGATCGTGTCTTTCTCCAAGGGAATCTTATGTTGAATGACATCAGTATTGTAGGTTTTTAGATCACTGTATTTTCAGGCGAATACATCAGCAAATTCCTTCATAAGGCTGCAATATTTTGACCTCCGATCAGCAGTTAACTCAGTGGATAGATTTATGAATTTAGGATGACTCGGGCTTCCTATATTGTGCTCATGGACAGCATGATCCTTCTCCTTCTTATCAGGTTTGTAGGGGACATCATTTTGGTCAAAATTCTTCTCAAGAGGCACCAAACCCCGAGGTATATAATTGTTGGGCAGCTGAACAATATCATGTTGACCCATTTTTCTCTTCAACTTAGG
This sequence comes from Picea sitchensis, assembly GCA_010110895.2. Lineage (NCBI taxonomy): Eukaryota > Viridiplantae > Streptophyta > Pinopsida > Pinales > Pinaceae > Picea > Picea sitchensis. The sequence goes on along the minus strand of SNQJ01S0195301.1, from coordinate 6,743 downwards.
ATTTTTGGATTCCTCTACATTTTGATTTTCATAGTCAATATGCATATCAGAAAATTCATCTACGACCTGGAGAAATCTACTAAGGTCATCATCATCTTCAAAGACTTTCCAATACTTGACATTTTCAGGTAGGGATGGTCTGTATTTGACTTGGATTTCATAGTTCAGTCTAGGAGGCATAGGAGGAATGAAAATACTGGCCGAGACAGCAAGGGAATCAACTAGGTGATTCATAGCTCTGGGTATATAAGAAATATAAAAAATGGAAAAAGAGTCCATGATTTTCCATACCTCATCTCTGTAAGCTTTCAACCTGACATGTTTTGCTTGGAAAGTACTGTTCACTTGTTGTATGATGAGATCTGCATATCCAAACACCTTTAGACCTTTGATTCCCATCTCCTTGCCATCATTTAATCCCAACAACAAAGCCGCATACTCTGCTATATTGTTAGTAGTCTTGAAATCAAGTTTAAAAGACAAATGAATAGTCTCCTTTGAAGGAGAAATCAAAACTACACCTGCACCTGCTGAGTCTTTGGTACTGGCACCATCAAAGAACATGCTCCAGATGAGAGTACTCTCTCCATCATACTGCTGATAAGTAGGCTTTTGGAGCTGCAAAGGAGCTAGATGAGAATCATCTATTTGCATAATGCATGCCCCAAAGTCCATGTCCAATGCATAGATGGGATGGTTTACATAATTCTTCTCATCACTAATGATGTAGGCAAGATGTTTTTCTCTGTAAAGTCTCTTTACCTCTCCTCCAAACACTGGGATTGTGGCATAAGAAAGATCCATCTGCAAGGTACCACCTAGCCTTTTGCTCCATGAACATGACAAGAGGATGCTGAAATTGGGTGGGATATCAACCACTACAACATCCATTACCATGCTTCTCATTTGTAGCTGGGCAAGGTTTATGACAAGGTATTTTATGAGGCCGAGGCATATGACTTTCCTAGAGTCAAAAGAGAAGAGATCATGGTAAGGTTTTGTGATGTCAAGCCCAAGCTCATCCATCACTTCTTTAGGCATAAGATTGTGTGATGCTCCCGAGTCAAGCAGGAAGTTGTGGAGGATCTTGTCATGGATATTTAGGGATATGTAGAAGGGTGGACAAGAATCATCTCAGTTCTCAACCATAGGTCCTATAGTCATTGTGGGTTTATCATCTTGAAGGTTTATGTAATCAGCAACCATGGGATTCTTTGGTTGAAGGGACTTCAGGATGACAAACTTGAATATATCATTCTTCATAAGTTCAGTCAATGGCATAGGTATTTTTACCTTCTGAATTTCTAATTCGAAATTAAATGAATAGGATATTTTGTCAAAAGGTCTTACCTCATTAGAGGGAGATCTGAGGGACACCTGATCCTTAGCTTGGGGCTGCAATGAATTTTTTTGTACTCTTGCAGGAGTGGACATCTGTTTTTCACGAGCAGCAGGTTTCTTGGCAGCAACATCTTTCTTCTTTCCGGGGGCAACAGGTAATGACTTTGAAGCAACAGTCTTGGATATTAAATTATAACTTTTTTGATCATCTGCTTGATAGAAAGATTCTTCAATGCTTGTCTCATTAATCTGCTCATTCATGAGGGCCTCCTCACAATCTGTTTGTGTCAAGAAGGAGGAATCAACATCATCCCCAAAGCAATTGATGCCATCTTCTTCTTCATCTTCACCATGATATAGCTCCTGCTCTTGTTCCAACACAACATTTTGGAAAGGGGCCCTGATCCTTTGGTCCTTAGCTGCATTCTTATCTCTCTGAAGGATTTGGAATTGTTGGTTGTTCCTTCTATAAGGGAATGCATTAGGATTCCTAGGAGCATAGGCATTAGGCTCTCTACCTCTTGCTGGTTGTTGACCCTGAATTTTTAGTTTTGACATCTCCGAGGTCAAGTTATCCAACATCTTCGCCATCTTTTCCATTTTGGTATTTGAAGAAGAAGGAGGATCATCAGATGAATTCTTTCTCTCAAACTTACCTTTAAGTTTCTGGGATTCCATGGTGTTAGATTCAATCTCAAGAAAAGCATCTTGCATTAAGGTGAGTGTGGATGAACTTCTTTCTCTAAGGATCAAGAAAAATTCTGGATCAAAGGCAGAAGAGTAAGTAATCTTCACTGACGTGTCAGTTGGCTTGATCTCTACAAGGATCTTTCCAAACATTTTATTGAATCTTTTGGTGAAGTCTGAAATAGATTCGCCATTTTCTCTTTTTAGATTTCCAAATTCAATCATATAGTACAAAAGGTCTCTTCTTTCTCCCCAATGTTTCAAAAACACTTCATCTAATTTCTCAATACCTGTCACTTAATTAGCTGGTAGTTCCTTGAACCACTTTCTAGCTTGACCATCTAAGCTCTGCACAAATACTCTAGTCCAAAGATCTTCCTCATAAATGTTAATGTTCTCAACATAGGCATAGAAAGCCTCTATGTGTTCTTCAGCAGTATAATCTCTAGATCCAGTAAACTTGGGCATGTACTTTTGATAATCTCCTGTTGGCATGCCTAACAAAGGATTGGGCAAAACAAGAGGAGCATACCTATTTGCTAAGATCTGTTCCATTTTTGTCAAAGGAGTAGCCATGGCAATCTTAGGGGTTAATGAAGAGGAATATTTTTTTGTAGATGATGACTGATATGGGACAGATACGACTATGGACAATGATGGTGGTTTTATTTTACTGAGGAATGAAGTGGAAGCACTGGTAGAATGACTACTCTGGAATGTGGTTTCTTCAAAATCTTAACAAGGTGGGAAATAAGAAGCTCTGTAAAACTGGCCAAGCAACAAGGCCAAGTTTTATTCACCCTTAGAGAAAAGGTCTTGTAAGATATCTTCAAGAATGAGCAAACTGGTATGGGTATAGAAAAAACTTTTTCCAGGATCAGTTTGTGAAGAATTCAAGGAAGAGGAAGAGTCCTCTTCTTGGATAGATTCTACAACTTATTTTCCTAAGTCAGATATAGTAATATGCTCAGAAATAGGATCTATAACATTAGAAGAAATTGAAGGCTCATCACCCTTCAAGCTTTCTGACTCAATTACAATTTTCTAAGAACTAGAAGTTTCAACAAAAGTGGATTTGACAAGAGGTTCTCTAGATACAAATGAAGAAGTGCTTCTTGAAATACCTGGTCTAGATGCTCCTGCAGATCTGTAAGTTTGTCTTTGCAGTGATTTTCCACTTCTAATGATCTTCTTAGGGTCTGAAACTGGTGTTGCCAGTGGCCTTTCTTGATTTTCTCTGGTATGAGCCCTTCTCGGAGCCACTTCATTCCAATGGATTCGCCAGATAGATGATTACAACCAAAATAGTATCCACACTTTGTCTATCATCAAAGTTGGATCTATGTCGTTTCCCAAGGAAGATGATATTTGATCTCTGTTCCCTGGCAACGACGCCAATTTGTTATCACTCCAGGAAACTCTCCTAGGTTGTATCTTAGAGATGCCTGGTAACTTAACTATTTTTGTAATTATTTACTCAATAATGGGTGTGGGGTTGGATCAAGATGAATATCTAAATCACTAGATTGTATCTTCAAGACAGTCTAGTTATATTCAAACAGTGCAAGGCCTTCAAGAGCTATTATCAGATAGGTTTGTAAATCAGATGGATAAGAAACCAATCAATTAACCAGAACATACATAAACCATATATATGATGGGTCAACAAACTAGCAGGTACCTAAGGAACTACCTCCTATAGATGTTGACTTCATTGTCAACAATAGGACATATCGCATTGCACCATCCTCCCTGCATGGCTTGGGGATATTTTCCATGGATGGAATAATTGTAAAATACAATACAGTAACTGAATTTATGGACTATGTCGGATCGTGTTACAATTATAATTATTGGATGCGGCTGGTCCGATACATGCGAAGTATACGGAGATATGCACTCGTCGCAAATTATATACAACTAATAAACAAAGATAAAAACAAGGGAGTGACTATCTATATTGATGGAAGGCCTAAATCTTCCAGCAATATCACAGGGTTTATAAACAACACACGACCCGGGACAACAAACAAACAACCGAATTGCATATATGAGGGACGTGAAGAGAATCGAGTAGTCGTGTGGGAAATAAAAAAGATAGCTCTCGGGGAAGAGTTATTAGTGGATTACCATTTGAATCGAATAGAAACATTGACTAATAGTGTGCAGGTTCTTATGCAACACCTCTTTAAGAAACTTCTACTTATTGCATTATATTTTTTTATTATCTTTAACATTGTTGTAAATATTATCTTTAACATTGTTTTTTTTTTTTTATCATTAACAATTTTTTAAATATTTGGGGGTTCTAATTATATTATAATGTGGCAGGATGATCATGGAAAAGGACCAGTTGCAGAACATGTAAATGATTATCAATTTCCACTTTCATTTTATGTTGTTTTTATTATTTGCTTATATAATTTTATTGAAATAACATTGTTTTTGTTGAAATTATATGTAGTCTACAGGCCATGTGGATCATGATTCCGCCAATGAGGAGGGGTTTTATTCATGCGTTGATTCGATGGTCTTAATAATAAAAAAATATCATTAAAGCTAACAAGGAACTTGCTAGCTTGTTAGATCGTCCAAAACATACTCCCGACGTCAAAGCAAAGATCAAGCTCCTGATGTCACAACTTAACACATATAAGGTAATAACCATAATTTAAAGTGTTTTTTTTTTTAATGTACTCATATGTTCAATTATGATACTTTGTTATTTAACTTTTACATTATCTCACGAAAAAACATTTTCTTTTTTATAAAGGAATTTTTGGAGCCTGTTCAGCCCAGTGTTGGTAGTAGTGGCGCTACAGAGTCCTGATGTAAGCGGTCATAAAGTTGCTAGAGAACTATTTACTTCTCCATCTTCCACACCTAATTTAGATAGGAGCCATGGCACGCACCACCAGGAATCCACACCTCGATTAGAGTCTAGATATGGTGGCAGAGATGAGGATCATAGTGATGTGGTTGAGATGGTTGCATTTCCTGGAGCTAGATGTGTGAAAAGCATGGGGACCCTTATGTGCACATTTTTGGTTGATAATAATGGACTTCCATTAAAACAATCAATACTCCCAGGTAGTTTTAATTCATATTTTAATCGTTTAATGTTGTCCTCATACAAAAATCATCTAGATTATTAATTTTAAATTAATGATCATATCTTTTTGTGTGTAGGAAATGACCTTTTTTATAGGCACCTAGAGAGAAAGACCTTGTCTATTTTTGGGGAAACCTTATGCATGAGGTGGAATTTCTAGAATTCCAACCTCAAAAAAGAACTTATGGATTATCTTGAAGGCCTCTTTGGAGTAGACACGTTCAATAAAAAAGCAGTCACATCTGCAGCGGATGAATATTTAAAATATACATGAGATGTTTATAGACGAAGCTTGGTAGGAAATCCTAGGTATGAGCATCCTCCCTCAATTCTAGAGAGGGAGTGGAAGGTGATCATTGATGATTCAAAAGAGAAGATTTTGAAAAAATCGAAAGAACAAATAACTGGTACACCAAGGTAAATTACAATTTTTTGAATTCAATATCATCTTTATTTTTCTTTAGATCTAAATAAAAGTGTGGTTATATATAACATACTTGAAAATTTTGATGATAGGTTGCCTGACACTTCGAAGGCAACCAAAGCAATGATTGTCAAACATGGCCAACACAAGCTAGGCCACGTCGGCTACTCGAGGTTATAGTCACGAATCGTAAGTACCCAAACATCTTAAGAATATTATGTTTATCACCTTACAACTTTAAGGTAATTGCAACCAAAAACATTAAAAAACCATACCCTTATGCAATGCAGGGCAACGACTTCAGAACTGAAACCACGGAGGAAGACCTCCAACTTGGTTACAAATACGGTTATAAATATGTGGTTGATCGTAGGAAAAGCATGGGGCAGACCCCAAGATCCAATTTGTGGGATAAGGTAAATAAAAATCAGTCCACATTAACCTTTTGTTACTTATAAAATACGTAAATGTTTGATATTGTCCATAATTTAATGTCTTACTTTGTTTTAATCAGGGGAGCAACACTATCAACGAAACCATTAGTAATGGACAACAGAGCATTGATAGTGAAATGTAACTAGAAGATCATGGTGCTCCCCAGCAGCCCCATCCCAGTGAGGTTCAAACCCAAGATGTTCCTATGACTGAGGCCCACGACAGTAAAATGTCTATATATTAATCATATACTTAATAATTTTATACTTATCAATTTTGTATTTATAAATTTTGATGTTTCAATGGCAAAGAATGTCATAGTTGATCCTCCTCGACCTGAAGATCAGGTGAACATGACGGTAGCGATTCCAACAATGCCGACTAGAGGACCAGGTAAATAATTACATTGCAGAGTTTTTTTTTAATATTAATGAACTACTTCAATGATATTTAAAAATTGGCCATATAAATTTAATATTTTTTATTTTTTTAGGTAATGGGCCCTCACAGCAGTATCCATGCTATGGGTACAAGACTAGACGTACTCGGCGTGAAAGGACTGAAACAACATCAACTGCTAAAGAGCACCCAGTAAACGAATACATGGAGATGGATGAATTACTTAAGACCTGGAAAGCACAAATGAAGACTAAAAGAAATTCATGATGTCATGTAATAATTTTATAAGATAGTTAGACGTACATTATATAGTTGAACATGTAATGATGCATATAATGCATTAAC
>SNQJ01S0195299.1:0-17538 GCA_010110895.2 Picea sitchensis | reverse complement strand
TCCAAAGTCTGACGCACACCCATCACATGGCCACACCCAACACATGGGCTCTCTCACAGATGTCTCAACTCAGTCCAAAGGAGAATGATCTGGAGGATGTCTCATGAAGTTGCAATCATCAACATGCTGATATCATTTTCTTTCTTATCAACCTCACATGCCCAAGTCACTTAATTGGTCATAAAAGAAGGGCATTGAGGTTGAAAGCAGTTAAGTATTGTATCATACAGGATGGATTGGGGTGGAGGAACCCCAATGGGGTGATACTTAGGTGTGTTGATGAGCTTGAGTCCAAGAAACTCATGGTTGACTTTCATTCAAGATTTTGTGGTAGGAATTTCGCAGTTAAAACTATTGCCCACAAAATCCTCAGAGCAGGTTATTATTGGCCTACCATTTTTTCATATGTGCATAAAATGGTTAGAGGTTGCCAGCAATGTCAGTTGTTCACAGGGAAGCAAAAGCTAGCAGCTTTGCCTCTTCAACCAGTGGTAGTCGAAGCCCCTTTTCAGCAGTGGGGGCTTGACTTTATCGGTCAATTTAAAGATAATTCAAGTAATGGCTATACTTGGATAATCACAGCAACAGATTATTTCACTAAGTGGGTAGAAGCTATACCCACCAAGTCAGCAACCGACAAAGTGGTTATGGATTTTCTTGAAGATAAGATTATCACTATGTTCGGTGTGCCCGCCAAGACAACTACCGATAATGCCAAAGCCTTTAGTTCAACAGAATTATGCTCATTTTGTTTCAAATATGGCATTATGTTGTCCCACTCTTCAAACTATGATCCCCAAGGCAATGGTCTTGTTGGGTCTAGCAATAAGAACTTAATGACTATCCTTAAGAAAACGGTTGGGGATAATAAAAGGTCATGGGCTAACAAGATTAAGTTTGCATTATGGGTTGACAGGATTACAAAGAAGAGTGCTACAGGAAAGTGTCCCTTTGAGCTTGTTTAAGGGCTTGATGTCACTTTGCTAGTTCATTTAAAGCTTCTAGTTTATCAGTTTGTTCAGAGGTATGGCTTGGATGAGGATTTTCAGCAGAGCAGAATTGATCAGTTGGTTGAACTTGATGAAAATAGAAGGAAGGTCTCGGATCATAGCATAAGAAATCAAGAAAAGGTGAAGAATACTTTTGATAGGTCTTCAAAGCATAGGGATTTCCAGACAGGTGATACAGTTCTTCTTTGGGACAAAAGAAGAGAGAAGCCGGGAAGTCACGGCAAATTTGACAATTTATGGACAGGTACATAGATTATTCAGGACATGGCCAGAAAGAACTCTTTCTTCCTTAGCAAATTGGATGGTGAGAAGTTGACGCTTCTAGTAAATGGTCAACTTCTCAAATTATTCTTCAGCGAAGTCATCTAATGGCCATGGGGGCATCTTTTGTATCATATTCTTTAACCCTTCTCCTTTGTACGTTACATTTTCATTTCCAGTACATAGTTCATTTATTGCTTTTTGTATATATACATGTATGTTATTCTTGCAGCTTATGTATATTATTGGATTTTATATGGACATGTTACAGATGAGGCATCGGTGATGCAAGTCATTTGATTCTGGATTCTCGTATGCTCTCCTTCAATAAAAAGGTCAAGTACACGTCCCCATATGGAGCCACCGTATTACACTAAGTTACGCTAGCTAGACTTGCAGTTGAGCCACCAAAGACTGAGCAATCAAATGCTCATAATTTAGTATTCAGAAGTTCAGCTGGTCTATTCAACCAATTTTTTCGGCATTTCCATCCCTTCAGGGGCATTGTAATAAATGAACTTAACACGAAAAGTTGTTAAAGAGTTGGCCACCCAAGACCCGAGCATGAGTATGTGCTTTAGAGTGTTTACTTCACTTGTTAATTATTTCTTGCCTGAGAAATTAGGCAAGTTATAATTTCTAAGTTTTTTCACTCAAATCATCTCCAAAGTTGGAGTATGTGTTGGTGGTTAGGCCTTGACATATATATATATTCATGCAAGGTAATCTCTATTGAGTCATATGGAAATTGCACTAAGTTCCCCATAGGATTTTTTTAAGTTTTCAGTGAATAAAAAATTTCCCGCAAACAGGTAATTTTAATTGTAAAAGTCAAAAAAGTCATAAACGTGGCATCAGTTATTGTCGTATGCCATGTTTGTGCTCGTTTTCTAAACCAGAGCACCCCCTAAACCCTTATCCCCCCTTCGTTGAGTAAAAAAAGCGATTTTTATCACACAAAAATGAGTTTTACTCAAAAAGGAGAAAGAGACATGAAAAATTAAATAAAAATCAGCTTGCTAATAATAGGGAAACATGTCGAGGACATGTTTTCCCTTTGTCTCGAGTCCAAGAGTGAGTTGGTAACTCCTCTCCTAGTCAAGGCGCCTTGATTGAATGACTTGGCACTTGGGTGGAGATCCCAAGAGAGCTAGGCGCACCTCACCTCATTACGCGGCGCACTTGCAAGAGGGGGTGCCAATCCCAAGAAGGAACTCGCCCTCTTCTCACCCACTCACTTGAGTTGGCTCCTCTACTTGGTTTGCAAAGAGCAAGTGGTGGCAAATGCACTCAACTCCACCTACCACTCACTCCACACCTCTCCACTCGTCCCTCACTTAGCTCATGCGCACTCTCTCTTGGAGCTCACACCATAGCTTGGGATTTTTCACCCCTTCTACTATAAAGCAAGGTCGACCCTCCTCCTTTAGAGTTAATTCGAGCTTGGGCAAATTGCTTATGTTGTAATATCATTTTTGCTTGGAATATAAGAGACTTTGGAGGTCGAACTCTTGGTGTGTGCTCATGTGTGGATGGATGTCAATGAAAATTGAGGTGATGTTGTTTCAATTGTTTGCATGTGCTTATTGTTAAATTTGGCTAATGGTAAAACTATTGCTATCTAATTAGAAAGGATCATTAAGCTTGTTTGCAAACTAATCCTTTTGTTTACTTACATTGGAAGTTTATCTTCCATGTGTCGTTTTTGTTTAAACTAATATGCAAATGGAGTTTCTTGTGTAAGTAGCACCAAATTTTACAGGTATTTGCAAGTCTTTTTTGACGCATGCAGGATCTAAACCTTGGAGAAGTAAGAGAGCTAGTTTGCATCTAATACTTGTCCAAGAAATTGAAGAATACATCTTTCCCTCTTCCTCACATCATAGGGACCCCATAGCCCAAAGGAGTTCCAAGCTCAAGTGAAGGCTCTCAATCATAAAAAATTCTTCTATCTCTTTTCTTTTACATTCTTGCGTGTTATCATAGATCTAGGTTTGATTTGAAAATTAAATTTAGTCCCTATTTTTGCATGCATAGGACTTGGATCTAGTTTCAATTCTTTCACATTTTAAAAAGTAGATCAAAGTAGTCTTTTATGCAAATTTCTGCATGTTTTATTTAAGATCTTAAGGCAGAAAATTGATTTAGTTTTCATTGTAAGATCTTGTTATTTAGGAGTTTATGCTTGTTGTTTTAAGACAGCAAACACAAACAACTAAAAGAGACTAGTTTTGTCTCATTAAGTTGTCAAAAAAACCCTTAAAAAAAATCATTTTTGCATAAGAAAAATTCAGAAAATTTTGGATTAAGTTTTCCCCTTTTCATTTTGTTTTCTTAAAGTGATTGTGAACATATTCTAATAATTTTCTTTGCTGGTTTTTAGCAGGTCCGTGATAAAACAAGGGGAAACTCTGTCGAATTTGGGACTAAATTGAAGAAAACTCAACCCAAAATTGAACCCTTGAAGACCAAGACCATCATAGAACCCTTTGTAAACCTTTGTTTTAGTTGTCGATCCATCCTATAAGGATCCAAAAAGCTCTAGAAAGAGAAAAAGAGAACAAAGATTTTCATTCTAATAGGAAGCAATAAAAGCGGGCCTCATAGTGCCCAATTTCTTCTTCCCCCCATTTGGGGTATTTGGTGTGGTTGTGTGCAATTATTGTCTTTGGTTTCTTTACTTTAAATACTCTCATGCTATCATAAGATAAACTAAAAGGCAAAGTAAAATTGATCTATCTTAATCACAACTACACTTAGATTAGTTTACTTTTTGCAATCTTTTATTTTTAGTCTTGCAATTTCAAAGATCGCAAATAAACTCGTCCCCTCAGCTCCTCGCAAGAGACTAGACAGTGTGGATGGTAGCTTAATTAGAAAACATTTTATTTTGAAAGTTTCCTTTCAATATTTTATTTTTGTTTAAAATAAACCTTCCCCTCAGCTCCCCGATGTATGCTTTGAACCCTTGCGAGCCTAGCTTGATACTAGAAACTCATCAAAACCGGGGCTGGTTAGTGCGGAGTAGTTTTAACTAGGACAATCTCAAAAGGTGTTATTTAAATGTGAGGGAAAACACCTAGGAGGAGTGTGTGAAGTCAGGCGGGCCCTCTCGGGACACGGTTTCCCACCCGTTTTTGGACATCTGACACCTCTAGTGAACTTGTTGGTGAAGCCTTTGGGGCTTCGGCAAGTTCTTCGCACATTTCCAACCAAAGAGATAGCCTCTGGAGAGGCCACACATTAGTTGAGTTGGTTCTCAAGCACTTTCAGTTTCAAGCATAATAAAATGTATCTCATTAACTGAACTCTAAAATTCTCAAAGGCACTTTCAAAAAATAAGCGTTTTACCCTTTTTCCCACGATCTCTTTAAGGCACTGGTCTCTTCATTTATATATCTTTACTACGTGTGCAATAATTTATTTTCATTCATGGTATTTATGATTGTCTAATAAACTTATGATTACTTGCAGACATTTCTATCCTTTATTGTATCTTGTGCAAGTATTGTCTATATTGGAAATCTATTTCATCAAGCTTATCTTATGAATGAATGAATATTATATGCGTTGCTTTGATATAATTGTCTTTATTTGCAATAAACTCCTAGATTCACTTTTTGTACTTAGATTAGCTTCTTTAAAGCCTTAGTATTTTTGTTAGGGACTATCCCCCTTGGCTTCGCTAGGAGTTGGCCTAGACGAAGGAGTCGAGGATCAAGTGACAGCAGCTTGACTCGAGACTTGGCCCCAAGGACACAGTGAGTGGATTGAAGACTTCTTCCATGTTACCCAAGAGTGTATAAAAACGGCAACAGTGTGCATTGTCTCACCAACCTACTATCCTTAGTATCCTAAGTCACAAGATTCGCCAGATTTGATGAAACAAATTGGAAAATAAGCGAATATATAAACTAAAGATAAAATTCGACTAAGTTCACCGACTACTAATGAGAATAAAACAAAGAGCTTTTGTTTGTTACCTACATAAGAGCCAAGTCGTCACGAATAAGTATTATTGATTGATTTTTAGTTATTATTGATGATTTTTCTCCTTGAAACATTCATGGAGTGTATGTCCTATAAGCATCACCGATGCTCTATATACATTGTAACTCCTCGCCATTGGAAATGTTGTTCCTGGTGGCATGTGCGCTCACTGCACTGGCACCAGTAAGGGTTGACAAGCGTTCACCAATGTATGGGTGTTCAACAAGCGTTCGTCGGCATACAAGAGTTCGACGCAATGATCCGACTCCTTTTGCTTGCTCAACAGCTAATGATAGTTTCATCATCTTACATATAAATTTTAAAAGTATACAGTATAACTAAGTTTAATCTATAGGATATCATTTTAATCTATATATATAAGAACATATAATATAAGTTTTATAACCACATGTATACATAATATAATATACTATATAAGTAGTATTAACTATAAGATTAAAACTTAATATATTCGTTAATTTATATGTGTTATATTTATATTAAAAAAATGAATAATATATATTTTTCGAGGAGAACTTAGAAGGATTTCCTTCTCTTCTCCAGAGTATCTGGAGGGAGGGCAGCTCAATCACTAGCAACAGTCACAGTTGGTAACCTCGAGACACTTGATTGGCTTTGAACCTCTAACCTATGACCTCCTTATGACAACATACCCTAGGTCGATGGTTCAACTAATGAGTTTTATTGTTGTCAAATTCGAACACAAACATAGATCATGTGACTTTCTCAGTGTCCATAGTTGGGGTATTTTCACGGTGTTTAATGCCTCTAGTCACCAAGATAGACTAGAAGAAAGAAATCATTAGCCTACTAGTTGGGCCTGGATAAATCATGTGAGATTTGTCGTCTATGAGTAAATGCTATAGAGAGCCAAACATCTCTAATCTACAGAGCGATGAAAGGTGGTGAGGAACCCCCTTCAATCTCGATATAAATGGTGATATCTCCCTCAAATCTCATAGTATATAGGATCGCTAAATATGAAGTGCTCTTCTATCTCAATCTTTGAGTAGATGACACAATTGACATATCATGTCCACATGCAAAATGAGGTAATTGAACTCCACAAGTAACTAGTGAGAACATACCGTCAACTAGGCTAGCAAAATTTTGAGGCTATGTTCCTAGCGACACTAAATGTAGTTAGGATGAACAATAAAACAATCCATTAATTGCAAAAAGTGCTCAGAGTAGAAGGCCATCTTGGGGCTAAAATGCTTAGCAAGGAAGATCTAAATGTTGGAATACACTGTCATTATATGTCTTCCCTGATCACCTTATTAATTTCCACGTTTTGAGGGAGGAGGTGGCTCGCGGTGTACAAGCAAAACCTTAAGGGGGGGAGATGCTTGATTAAAAGGCAGTGTATTGAAAGAGTGAAGAAGCCTCTAAGAACCAAAACTATTTGTTACCCCTCAAAATGTATTTACATTTTGAGTATTCTTTCCAACAATTTAGTGAAATCTAAGTGTGATTTGTGAGGAGTGACTCACGACTTAAGAAGTGTGTTTTCAAGAACAATCATAATCATCAATCACAACATTTTCCAATTGCTCCAAAACCAATATTTCGTCCTCCAAATTACCCTCCTCTAGATTGTAGTCCAAAGTCTTATATGATGTATCCATCTTTGACTCATCATAGTAATAGGACAACGATTGCAAGTTGTAATGCACATAAACCAAACACTTTAACCAGTTTACATTCAACATGTTTCCTCTGACACTGTGGACAAAACTATAGGTGCTCGAACACCTCTTTAAGGAAGAAGTGGTCACCACCTGTGTAACGTCCCCAGCCAACAACAGTAGGGCAACGCCACTACTCGTACACTTCACTTAGCTCTGATACCAATTTGTAACATCCCCAGCCAACAACAGTCGGGCAACGCCACTACTCGTACACTTCACTTAGTTCTGATACCAATTTGTAACGTCCCTAGCCACCAACAGTCGGGCAACGTCACAGGGGAACATACATATAAATACAATATGCATTTCTAATGAATTTAAAACAAATAACACAGAAGTACTGCTACCATACAAACTCAAATGGAATTGACAGTAATTCCTACATGCAACGGAACACATGATAACATTTCAAGAATCACAAACATGCATAACATACATAATTAAGCACGAAAATGATACTTATCTTTTAACTGGAGAAAAACCACCAACTGTGTGCAGACCTCCACGAACCTCCCAGCCTTAGACCATGCTTCTCATCACGCTCAGCAGTGGGTCACCCTCAAGCTGGGACTAAACTCCATCGGGCAAGGGATTCCTAGGCTAGGCAAGGTCATTAGAAAAGTCACACAGTTTAAGAGAAAGGATTCTCTCCTAGGAGCCACTTACCCCCACTACTCACAGACTCTCATTCCCCACATGCCTGTCCCACCCCACGAGTATACACCTTCACTGTCACACAGTCCATCAGCTGCTCCACCTCCCTTCCGGGGCTTCAGCAACAGACCGGACCGGAATTCTCAGAGCTCTGTAGCAGTTACGGGACTCCCTCCAGGAGAACTCACTTCCTCAGCACACTCTCTCACATGGAGAGAGTTGCTCACAGGCCTGACAACCTGCTTCTTCAACCCACAACAACCTCTCTCACCTGGAGAGAGAGTTGTTCACAGGCCTGACAACCTGCCTCTTCAACCACAGGCTTGACAACCCGCCTCTTCAAACCACAATAGCTAAGTCGGGTAAGGCAAGGGACGACTCAATAAATTACAGAGGTGCCAATGGCCACGGGTTCAGCAATGGCGAAAATGGTTGGTTGCGTGCTTGCTCAGTGCCTGAGTGAACTCTTGAGAAGAGATGAGGCAGACTGATCTAGCATAGCGAAGATGATGAGAGCGTGAGAACCCAAACTCTCTGTGCGTGAACCTCCCTGCCTGAGTGAGTTTGTGAGTTCCCTGTGAGTCTATGAGTCCAACAGCAAGAATTTCCCCCTTAAGTCTGCATGTGCCTGAGCCGACACCTGTCGCTCATGAAGCATGTTCCTTTCCCTTTGGAAGTCACTTGTCCTTCCCCCTAAGGAACTTAGGATAAAAACATATCCTTTTAAACAGCTTTTGGAATAAAAATAAATTATTATTTTCTTAGACTTAAGCCCTTAGGCTTAGCCCCTCTTTCCAACCTCTCAGCCCCCTCTCCCTTACCCAGCCTAGTGGATGTTTTTATATTAATAATATGAATATTTACATGTACAAAACAAGCTCCTGGCCTTTAACACCTAGGCTCTCCGACCTACTAACACATAAGCCTACCAGCTTATAATTGTTCGGCTCACCAACCTACAAAACATATTTACAATTCATAATACAACTAGGGCTCGTCCTAGGGATATTACAATCCCCTCCCCTTATTTTTGCATTGTCCTCAGTGCAACTTATTTACACAGCATCAACAAGATTTTCAAAATCTTCAAAAAGATGCGGGTATTCAGCCCACATAGCATCCTCATGCTCCCATGCCGCGTCCACAAGACCATACCAGGTCCACTGGACCTTTACATGCCCTATGGCTCGATTCCGGAGTTGTTTGCTCTTCGGGTCCAATATGCGCACCGGATGCGCTTGCAAGACGTCTTCTTGCTCCACCTAAATCACATTCCAATCAATAACATGATTAGCATCAGGTATATATTTCTTAAGCAATGAAACATGAAACACATTATGTACAGTCATGGATGCAGGCAATGCAAGCATATATGCAACTGGTCCAATCATTTCTAGGATTTCAAATGGCCAACAATATTTGGCTGCCAACTTGGAACAATTTCCCAGCTTCAGGGAACTTTTGTTGGCTTTCACTTTCAAGAAAACATGATCACCCTCTTTAAACTCCCTGTGGGTCCTGTACTTATCAACATAACTTTTCTGCTTGTCTTGGGCAACCTTCAAATTCTGCCTAATCTTCAGCATTTGCTCTTCCATTTCCTTGAGCAACTCTGGCCCAACCATTGCCCTATCAGCTGGGTTGTCCCAGCTTACTGGGGTGTTGCACTTTCTGCCATAAAGTGCTTCAAACGGGCTCATCTTCAATGATGCTTGATACCCATTGTTGTAGGCAAATTCTACCAAGTGTAAGTAGTCTTCCCATTTAGATGGTTTGTCCATCACATACATCCTTAGCATGTCCTCTATCACTTGGTTCACCCTTTCTGTTTGCCCATCAGACTCGGGATGATAGGTTGTGCTGAAGTTCAAATTCGTTCTGAACCCTTTAAATAACCCCTTCCAGAATTTTGAGGTAAATTTTGGGTCTCTGTCAAACACAATTGTCTTGGGAATACCGTGCAATCGTGCTACTTTCCTCATATAGATATCGGCAACATTAGTTGCCTTGTGAGTAGTCTTCAATGGAATAAAATGGGCAACTTTCGTAAGCTTATCCACCACCACCATGATGGAATCATGTTGTTTATTTGTTCTCGGTAATCTTGTGATGAAATCCATTGTCACCACTTCCCACTTCTACTCGGGCATGGGAATGGTTGTAGCAACCCTGTTGGGTGCCTATGTTCAGCTTTGACCTTTTGACACTCCATACATCTGGCGATGTATTTTGAAATTTCCTTCTTCATACCTAGCCAAAAGTAATGGCTCTTGACTGTTGCCACTCTTTTTTGATATCCAGGGTGCCCAGCATAAGGCACATTATGCATTTCTTTCAAGATCATAATTCTCAATTCCTGGAAATTAGGTACATAAATTCTATTTTTGTACAGGAGTGTTCCATCAGCTTCCAATTTATAATCTTCCACTTTCTGTAGCATCTTACCTTGTTGTAGCTTTGCCACCAATTCTATGTACTGCAAATCTGCATTTGCAGCTTACGAAATTTTGCCTTTAATATCAGTTTGATGCATGCTAATGGTCGTAGCATGTAGTTCATGCACTCTTCTGCTAAGTGCATCAGCCACTTTGTTCTCCTTTCCTTTGATATGCTTGATATCAAAGTCATACTCACAAAGGAATTCCAACCATCTACTATGCCTAGCATTCAAGGTTGACTGACAAACAAATACTACAGACCGTTATGGTCTGTCCTTAATTCAAACCTCTTTCCCATGAGGTAATGTCTCCATTTCTTCAGAGCGTGCACTATGGCTGCCAACTCCAAATCGTGAGTTGCATAGAGCCTTTCATGCTCTTTCAATTTTCTGGACTCATAACATATTACATACCCATTCTGGCTGAGGACTCCCCCCAGTCCTTCTTTGCATGCATCTGTACACACTACAAAATCTTCATTTGGATCTGCAATCCTCGGGATTGGAGCACTGGTTAACAGTTGCTTCAATTGCTGGAAGTTTCTCTCACATTCTTGTGTCCATTGAAATTTCTTCTCCTTCCTTTGCAAGGAAGTGATGGGGTGAGCTATCCTCGAGAACCCTGCAATGAACCTTCTGTAATAGCTAGCTAGACCCATAAAGGATCTGACTTCTGTCACATTCTTCGGCACTGACCATTCTCTAATGGCTTCTATCTTCTCAAGATCCACGACTATCCCATCTTTTGAAATGATATGTCCCAAATAATGGATCTGTTTTTTATAGAATGAGCACTTGCTCAATTTGGCATACAGTTGGTGCTCTCTTAGCACTTGCAACACCATCCTCAGATGATGTTCATGCTCTTCCTCCGACTTGGAATACACCAGGATGTCATCCAAAAAGACTATGACAAACTTGTCTAGGTATTCTCTGAATACACCATTCATTAGGCACATGAAAACAGTGGGTGCATTAATAACCCAAATGGCACCACTGTGAATTCATAATGACCATACCTTGTTCTGAAGGCGGCCTTGTTAATGTCTTCATCCTTTATCCTTACCTGGTGGTACCCTGACCTGAGATCTATTTTTGAAAATATCTTGGCCTCCCTCAACTGATCAAAGAGATCATTGATCCTTGGCAAGGGATACTTGTTCTTTATAGTAACTTTATTCAATTGTCTGAAATCAATGCACAATCTCAATGTCTCATCTTTCTTCTTCATGAACAGGATCGGGGCACCCCAAGGTGACACACTTGGGCGTATATACCCCTTCTTCAGAGTTTCTTCAAGCTGCAATTGCAGTTCTTTCAACTCTGGTGTACTCATTCTGTAAGCAGTTTTTGACACTGGAGTTGTTCCACGCATCAAGTTTATAGACAAATCAATCTCTCTCTTCGGGGGTAGTCCGGGTACCTCCTGAAATACATCTTCAAAATCTTTTAATATTGCATGGTCTTCAATATTTGACACCTTATCCTTAGGTGCTTCTTCCATATGAGCTGCAAATATTTGGAATCCCTACCTGTAACACTTCTTCAGCTGCATTGTTGAGATTTCTCTGAAAGTAACTGCCCTTGGGATTCCCTGTACTTTCCTTGGGTTTCCTTCCTCATCCAAGCAAGTGAATGCCTTGTTACGACAATCTAATATGGCATGGTGTTGGTCCAATGAATCCATCCCAATTAGACAGTCATAGGAACCTAAAGGTAAGATGTTCAATTCGGCCCTTGTGCTCAGTCCATTCATGTCCATTGGACAGGACTTAACCGACTCAATAACCTTTCTCTTGGCTCCTGTAGCCAGCTGCACTAACCAAGATTTTCCATGCTTATTTCTTGGCAAATGCAAACTTTCCACCATTCTAGGATCTATATAACTATGACTAGCTCCTAAATCAATTAAAATAGTAATGGTTTGGTTGTTGATCATACCTTCCACTTCAATCCTATGTGACTGATATTATGCTTGCTTGTTGTCTAGGGCTGCGTAGATCCTTGGTACACTTCTGCCCATGTCCTCCATTGTTTCTGCCTGTTGGACATTGTGGTCAGCTCTCACTTTGTCGTTTCTGTGGGGGCAATCTTTGTACCTATGATTTCCTTTATAACCCCAACATTCCATAGGTGGTTGTCTTGGCACTTGCCCACCTAATTCAGCCTTCCTGGGCTCTCTGAAATCTGGTTGTCCTTGAGGGCTATTTCTGAAAAAGGATGTCTTAGTTCCCTTCTTCCTCTGATCCATCTTGAATTTCTTCTTGTCTTCCCAAGCCTTCTAGAAAGTGGGCTTTTATCTTTCCTACTCAGATAAGCATTTTGCTCTCCTTATAGTTTCTTCCATAGTTTTAGGATCATCATACTAGATCTTGTCACTGATGGAAGATGGTAGTCCACTCAGATACCTTTGAATTTTGACAATCTCATCTTTGATGAAAGGGACATACTTCAGCAATTCCAAAAACCTTCGTTCATATTCATCAATGGTCATGCTACCCAGCTTGAGTTCAAAGAACTCTTTCATCTTTCTGTCATAGTATCTCTTAGTCAAGTATTTATTTTCGAAATACTTCTTGAATTCCTTCCAAGTGACATTTTTCTCTTTAATGTGTTGCACCTGCACAAGTTGATCCCACCACATGGATGTCTTTCCTTTCAGTTGATACATTGCAATTCTTCCTTCTGCATGAGAAGAATAATTCTGCAGTTGGAAATATCTCCTCATGCCAAACGGCCATGTCTTGGCATCTTCCTCCTTCTTGTGCTCCCCATCAAACGTAGGAGGTTTAATCTTGTTCATTTCACCCTTCAGTTCATCCACTCCAGATTTCCTATGCTTTCTGGTAGGAGATGGGTTTGAACTACTGTGTTCCCTCCTCTTGGAGTGCCCTTGGGAGTGATGATGGTGTCTGTCAACACTCCTTGATTTCCTCTTTTCATCAGGAGACCCGTGACTTCCTGATTTACTGGAGTCACTCTCCTTATCCAATTTCTTTACTATCCTTTCCAGGCTCTGTATCAACTTTATGTTGAATTCTCCCTGTTGTTCCCTGGCTTTCATCAGCTTTTTGTTATCTGCTCGATGAGTTTGGACATCTTTCTGCAATCTTTCAATGATTTTCATCATGTTTCCCTCCTAATCTATCTCTTCTCCATGCCTATTGAAGTTTGATCCTTCAACTCCCAAATGGACATCCATTCCTCTAGCTTCATTCTCTGAACTAGAAGCATTATGTACCTCCTCCATTTCTCTACACTAAGCGGCAATTTGGTTCGGTTCTGAAAATCATCAACTCTGTAAACACAATGTGCAGTCAACCAAAATTTGTCAGGCCATCAGTCCTTAACGAATTCCACAATATTCATAAACCAATCTGATTCAAGAAAACTTTCAGATTTCATTCTGCGGTTCTCGAGCAATCAAGAATCCCCGCAAATCTTTTCTTTCTGAGCTCTGCTCTATTCTGCAATAATTTTTCAGGCACTAGGCCCCTTTCTCTAAGCCCCCAACCCATGCGACCATGGGTTGTGTCCAAGTGTTAGGTCGATAGGCGCTTATTCGGGACTTCGGGCCTCCGGTTTCGGAAGTTTTCAAAGCACATAACAACAAATCTCTCGGAGTTCCGGATTAACGAACTCGCGAAGTAGGGTGGATCAACAGTCCACGACTACCCAACATCCAACAGCTGACACCCACTGTGGAACTCTAGACATCTGAGCTCCGGGACTTCGGAGCTTCGGAGCTTCAGGACTTCGAAGCTTCGGCGCTTCAGGACTTCGGAAGATTTCACATCCGCACACCCCGAACTGTTAATCTCCGAACACTTCCATGTCACCTTTGGTGATGTCATTACGTCTTGTCACCTCTGCGTTACGAAACTTTTGGAAATTCTTCCTTTTGTTCCCTTATGAAACATTCTTCTGGAGTGTCAAGTCTCCAGATTTCACAATTGGTGCCACGCGTCCACTAGACCCATGGTTTTCGTACTTGAACAATGATACCGAATAGTCACATTACTTAACGCCTTTCAAATTGCGGGGGCATGCATCCGCGGTTTGGAGTAACCCGCCTTTTGTCCCGCAATTACTCTGACACTGACACGTAACCCCCGGGGAAAACCGTGGTTTGGATTGCAAGACCGCCCTGAGAAATTAATTCCCGTGCAATTTGGGTCCCCGCAATTCCTCCTAGCCGTCGATCTGGATGTTTCATGATCAACGCCAGTGTGGGCCCGCTGACCTTTAACTATGTTATTCAACCTCAGGGCCCACATAGTACAGTTGTCAACATTCTGGGTGGGGGCACAGGCTTCGGAGCTTCGGACTTCGGGAATTTCAACTCCTCTACGCTCGCTTTTGCCCAAAGCACCTTTCCCCGAAGTTCACGATCTACCGACGTGTGTCCTCCTTCACGATCAATGGCCATGAGTGACTTCGGCACTTCGGGCTTCAGGAGTTTCAAACTCACAGCACTTGCCTCCTCCTGAAGTACTTCCACCCAAAGTACACAATCTCTTGACACGTGTCTCCCCCTTGATCTAACGGCCAATACCCACTTTGGCTCTTCGAGCTTCGGGAGTTTCAAACTCCTGCACACTCGTTCCTCCTGGAGTGCCCTCACCCGAAATTCATAATCTGTCGACGCGTGTCCTTCGCAACGGACAATTGCGATCTGCTTCGGGCTTCGGGACTTCACGAGTTTGTCACACTTCCACACTTAAAATCCTCCAAAGTGACTTTCCCCGAAGTCTCAAATCTGTTGACACGTACCCCCTTGGCGACCAACGGCCAGGA
This sequence comes from Picea sitchensis, assembly GCA_010110895.2. Lineage (NCBI taxonomy): Eukaryota > Viridiplantae > Streptophyta > Pinopsida > Pinales > Pinaceae > Picea > Picea sitchensis. The sequence goes on along the minus strand of SNQJ01S0195299.1, from coordinate 2,677 downwards.
TCTACTTCGGCTATTTCGCTTTCTCCTTGATCACAGAACTTCCGAAGTGCTCACGCTCCGGAGTTGTGGATCTTGCGCCACCTGTCAACCTTGACGATGGACGGTCCCCAGTCACTTCGGGACTTCGAGACTTTGGCAAGTCTGCTCTCCTGTGCACACAAAGGATTAAGGTCCGTGCACTTTGCCTGGATCGGACGACTATCGATCCTTTGCGTTCAGATCCGACGGCTTGGGATCCGTTTCCTCCTTAGCACTCTCATTTGCTTTCCTGGACACAAATCTAACAATCCAGACTCCTTCCAACAACAGATCTGACGACTATTGTCGCTCCTCCTCCGGAGCTTTCAATTTCTTCCGACTTTTTGAGTCAAAGACTCTGTCGACGCACTCCTTGTACCCAGGGACGCTCTGAACCTCGAATTTTGTCCCTTTCGACAACAATTCGCTCTGAAATCTTTGTCTCGTTAACTACTAACATGGCCCATCCAGGCTCAATGTCAAAACCATGGCTCTGATACCAATTTGTAACGTCCCCAGCCAACAACAGTCGGGCAACGCCACTACTCGTACACTTCACTTAGCTCTGATACCAATTTGTAACATCCCCAGCCAACAACAGTTGGGCAACGCCACTACTCGTACACTTCACTTAGCTCTGATACCAATTTGTAACGTCCCCAGCCAACAACAGTCGGGCAACGCCACTACCCGTACACTTCACTTAGCTCTAATACCAATTTGTAACGTCCCCAGCCACCAACAGTCGGGCAATGTCATAGGGGAACATACATATATATACAATATGCATTTCTAATGAATTTAAAACAAATAACACAGAATTACTGCTACCATACAGACTCAAATGGAATTGACAGTAATTCCTACATGCAACGGAACACATGATAACATTTCAAGAATCACAGACATGCATAACATACATAATTAAGCACGGAAATGATACTTATCTTTTAACTGGAGAAAAACCACCAATTGCGTGCAGACCTTCCACGAACTTCCCAACCTTAGACCACGCTGCTCATCACGCTCAACAGTGGGTCACCCTCGAGCTGGGACTAAACTCCACTGGGCAAGGGATTCCTAGGCTAGGGAAGGTCAATAGGAAAGTCACACAGTTTAAGAGGAAGGATTCTCTCCCAGGAGCAACTTAAGCCCACTGCTCACAGACTCTCATTCCCCACATGCCTGTCCCACCCCACGAGTATACACCTTCACTGTCACACAGTGCATTGGTTACTCCACCTCCCTTTCGGGGCTTCAGCAACAGGCTGGACCGGAATTCACAGAGCTTTGTAGCAGCTACGGGACTCCCTCCAAGAGAACTCACTTCCTCAGCACACTCTCTCACCTGAAGAGAGTTGCTCACAGGCCTGACAACCTGCTTCTTCAACCCACAACAACCTCTCTCACCTGGAGAGAGAGTTGCTCACAGGCCTGAAAACCTGCCTCTTTAACCACGGGCTTGACAACCCGCCTCTTCAAACCACAATAGCTAAGTCGGGTAAGGAAAGGGACTACTCAATAAATTACAGAGGTGCACAATGGCCACGGGTTCAACAATGGTGGAAATGGCTGGCTGCATGAGTGAACTCTTGAGGAGAGATGGGGCAGACTGGTCTAGCATAGTGAAGATGATGAGAGCGTGAGAGCCCAAACTCTCTGTGCGTGAACCTCCCTGCCTGAGTGAGTTTGTGAATTCCTCGTGAGTCCGTGAGTCCAACAGCAAGAGTTTCCCCCTTAAGTCTGCATGTGTCTGAGCCGACACATGTCGCTCATGAAGCACGTTCATTTTCCTTTGGAAGTCACTCGTCCTCCCCCCCAAGGAACTTAGGATAAAAACATATCCTTTTAAACAGCTTTTGGAATAACAATAAATTATTATTTTCTTGGACTTAAGCCCTTAGGCTTAGCCCCTCTTTCCAACCTCTCAGCCCCCTCTCCCTTACCCAACCTAGTGGAGCTTAGTCCCCCATTCTCTTTTATCGTGATCGTTCTACACACAGCAGTGTTTTTATATTAATAATATGAATATTTACATGTACAAAACAAGCTCCTGGCCTTTAACACCTAGGCTCTTCGGCCTACTAACACATAAGCCTACCAGCTTATAATTGCTCGGCTCACCAGCCTACAAAACATGTTTACAATTCATAATACAATTGGGGCTCGTCCTAGGGATATTACAACCTGTGAAAGCACTGGTGTTGTCAAACGTTGTAGTTATGAGGCAGCACCACTATGCATGTTCCACTAGTCCATAGAAGACAAATTCCCTCAATCTCTAATTGCATGGTTGGTCCCAAAGGCACTCTTGACCGCCTCTCCAACACAGGTGGTCAACTCATGCGCCATGAAGAGATGCATCATCAGATGCCATGTTATCGAAGACTTTTGGTCCTACAGGGCAGTGTTTGGCCCCGGCACTTTATTTTGTAATTGGAATTTCCGCACCCCTACGTGCGTTAATAATGTAATAGGTCTGCATGAGTCATGTCTAGGTCAATTACCTTGGGATTGGTTCACTGGGAGAGTTCCTTTCACCGAGGATTTTTTATCCTCAGGTTATCAATTGGGCTTTTCAGCCTTATTGATTTCCCTTGAGTTTTTCCCTCACACTTGCAACAATTCCTCCAAAGTAGTGAACGGCGTTCTAGTGGGC
>SNQJ01S0195297.1:0-12892 GCA_010110895.2 Picea sitchensis | reverse complement strand
TTTTACCAAAGATCTTATCTCTGGCACTTTTCCTTACCTCACATGTGGCTTCCTCATAGAAGTTACACCATCTTAGAGGCAATATGGCTTTACTCTGAAAATTGTTTTCAATTGGATTTCTAAAGGGGGTCACAAAAGAGGATGAAGCTCCAGGGGTGAGAGGTGAGGCAGTTCCCCTTCACTCGAACACTATCATACAATTGTTCATATCTTGGACTAGCTGTAAGAAGGCATACACGTCTGTCTGTCTAACTGATTCTCCCTGGGGAAGACCTGTTCTTTCAAGATGTTCTTCATACTCTGAACAAGTATGCAGAGCAGAACCAAGATTATTAATGGATTTTCCCTCAAGCCTATGATGGTAGGGGGAAGGAAATGCATTGTAGTAATGCATGAAAGCATCTTGGTTCTAAGGGCGGATGATTTCGGGGATTTGATTGTCTAACATGGTGAAACACAAGTTGAAAGACTTGATGGTCTCACCATCCTTATAGGTGACGTTATTGTATTCCACTAAATTCTCGGCTGGGATTTTAGATTGCCCATAAGTGGATCTGAACCAATAGATCAAATCCTCCCAAGTAGACACAATCTTAGGAGGAATTTCAAAGAAATCGGCCATAGACTTTCCTTCCAAAGAATTGGTGAATAAACACATACAAGTATCATTGTCATTGGCCCCTATGTTATGACAAGCATTAGAGAATGTCACCAGGTGTTTGTTTGTAGTGTCAATGTTATTCCTTGAGAAATTAGGAAGATTCTCCTTTAATTTAGGAAGTGGACGAGTAGCAGGTGCTAAGTCAAGAGGAGAGGACACATGCCATGGTGTGGTTGTGGCGTCTTCTTCAAACTGAAAAATCCCATACTTTTTAATGACTTTGGTAGGATTTGTGGTAGATTGAACTGGGATATGGTGGCTATATAAGCTACCAATCACTGATGAAGATGAATCTTGAGAGGAGAAAGCACCTCCCATACCACCAAATCCATCAATAGATGCCATCTTGTGGATGATAGATGAGGGAAAGAAAGATGAACTGGATGAATCAGACAAATTTCTCCTTAGAGAAATTTTTTGGGTAGATAACACAACGTTCCTTCTTCCTATTTCAACAATAGGATTGATTTCCGGTGATAAGCCTCTTCTTCTAGAAGCACGAGAGTCTAAGGACATGAAAGAAAGGCCAGAATTGAAGAATCAAGAAGGCTACTGCTGATTTCTAAGCTGTCTACGTCTAGCTTCCCAACATTCTTGTGCACTAATATCTCGTTCAATTGCTTCCCAAGAATGATTAAGCTCAACATGGGTATTGGTAGTGTCTAAAATGGTGTTAAACAAATTCAAAACAATGATGGTCTGATCTTGAAGACCGAGCTCAATATTGGGATGCCTTGCAACAGGAACAGTCATTAAGAAATAAAACAATCAAATAATCAATATTAGAAAATATGTATCGATGAAAATCGAGTATAAAAATTAACCAGAGAGATATTGAAGATCTCCCCAGTATGGTCACCAAATAAATGTTGAGGAAAATATATTAAATGATCTTACTCAAGCATTTTCAGATTCTTCTTGGCTAAATAAAAATAGACGAGAATATCACCCTATGTTTATAGCCATCAAAATAAAATCCTAACTCACAACTATTGATTACAAGTGCTTAGGCTAGTCTTTTCACAATTAAGAGCTTGCTGAAAAATTCATTTTAATATGATTTTCTAAATATAACAGTTGCTGAAATAAATGTAGAGACAGAAGTAAAGACACCAAGATGATAATCAAGACAGATGAGACATAAAGAAATCCTTTATTTCATTCCAATTCACCAAAGGGTCATTCTTTTTACAAAATTTCATGTAGAAATTTCGAACCAAAGTCAAACTTAGACATCCCCGATGGAACATACAAAAGGACCTCTGACAGAAAATTAAAAACTAAACTCTAAAAGCTGGATCATCTTGCCACAWATTGCTGCCCACTTGACTCTGCACAATAACCTTTGTAAKTCATGAAAACTAATTCACAAACATACAAGTCTACACAGACTATTAAGGATAGATCAACACCTCTGAAAAACAAGTGTCTGAATGATGTAATTCATTCCTGAACCTTGTTGTCTACAATAAGACCCTGCTACCATAAAAAAAAWTTAGGTTTGTGATAAATTAAAGAATGAATGAAAAATGAATTATCTCAGCATAAACTCAAAGAGCAAACCTTAGTGTGATTCTCCTTATATCCCCCTCTTGTTCCTCCCTTTCCTTTTTCCTTTAATAAAATTATAATTGGTTGAAGTAGTTGAACCACCTCATTAGTTAAGTTAACTAGAACTCAACCAAATTTTAGTTAAGGGGGAAGAGTAATAAATCATAATAAGGGTTTTAAATAAATAATAACTAGTAGGTGGGACCCCTTGTGACTCCCTTTAGTTCTCAACAATCATAACATAACTAGTCAATTAAACAAAACACCCCTCCTTGTGACTCCCATGATCACATTCATATTTGACAATTTATCTCAATAATATTTGCAACTATTTTCAAAAATATATTACCAACATATCCAAAAACATGCTATACGAAAATCTGAAATCAACTTTCATCAACAATAAAAAACTTAAAATCCATATTTTCCAGTGTGTGAGGCAATCTTTCCCTTGTTGATGCTATCATCTTTTAGTCCTTCTGAACTTTCCTTAGGCTGTGTGGAATCTTTAAGCCTCATATCAATGATCATATGAGAACAATCTTCCTTCCAATGCACGTGGGAGGACACATATTTATCAGAATTATTTGAAGATGCGGAAGGGGCAATAGTGGCTTTCTCTTTGACAGGGGCATAGTAGGCCTTTGTTTTCAGCCTTTTATTTGAATAACTCATTCCTGTATGCATAAGTGATTAGAAAATAGTTCCTTTAACAACCATACATGACAACTCTTTAAAATATGAAATAGATTTTGGCTCAACAACTTATCAAGATCATGCAATCCAATCCATATAAATTGTTTAATCGTTGTCAATGAGCATGGGGTGAGAAAAAGGTCCCAGGATAGGCGAGGGGCTTGTATTGAGCTAAAAATGATAAAATGAGGGGGGAAAGAAACACTGTTACTGCTCAAAGACCACAAACAATCAACTGTAATGCAAACCAAAGAGAACATCACTGTAATCCACCAAGAACATGGAGTGAAAACTGAATGTGGGAAGGCAAGGGGGTTGTAATTAGCGGAAAGCGAAATAATGGTAGGGAAAGAGAGAGATTACTGTTCATAAAATCAATTAAGTGATCCATAAACCATTTTTTAAAAGGAAACACACCAACCAAACGACCATTGAGACCCCAAACAATTACTGTGTACAGTTCAAACAATCCTGTGCATTAACTTGCTCCCTATTTGTAATCAAATATTTAACAAAGTGTCATCAAAACAAGACAATGTTCATTCCACAACAACCTGTAGGGGAGATCTGTTCATCTCACTTATCCATTTAATATTTTAAAACACTTCCCAAATGAATAAACAATAAACCACTATGTTCAACATCAAAATCAACCACTGCCTACGAATTATTTCAATCATCAAATACAAACTCAAAGGTCATGCTCGATTCTGTCTTTTAATGCATTTAATAATTAAAATGCATTGGGGTTATACTGTCACATACCATGTGTCTGTTTATGCTATGAAACTTTCCATTTAAACTCACAGACAACCATCGCCATTCAACACATACTATGCTGTGGAATACACAGACATCCGACAAAACGCAAGAGCATTTCCATCACTGTACAGGTTCAATCACTTTGAATCTAAACATCCACAGTGCTGAGCTACCAATCCAATACAACGAGGTAGCAACAACATGCCTGATCTCATAACACAAGTCGATCAAATTGCAACAAAACCATACTATGTAAAAACTTGTGCCCATCTTTGATGACACAATCAAATAACCATAACATATACAGTGGATGGAAATTCCATAATCATCCTGATTGCAATAACCATTTGGCCAAAAAACACATAGTCACAGTAATCATTGACTCATGCTGTAGGAATTCCACACATACCAATGCATCACACCAAAAGCATCATTAATCAATTGTAAACTAATGTCAAGTTAACATTTCGATAACCTCAATGCAAAATACAATGACTGTGTATCAACCCCATTCTTCAATAAACCAATTTCAATGATGAGTTTATCAATTAGATTGTCATAATAACCAATTGCAGTGACTAAGTACCAATAAGCAAAACACTGTAAGGATAATCAACAGAGACGAGTTAACAATAAAACATTATCGACGATGCATCACCAATTCATAACCGTCAACCATGTATCCAACATGACATAATGGGTTTCCTTTATCAAAACCGAGCTTTGAGTAATCAAGGATCAACCCTGTGGACCAACATAGGGAGAGATGGAGGTTCCCCCCCAGCATCAGGTTACAACCTTCGAGACCAATGGTGCATGCATAGGGTATACCACAAATGTCTTCGCAGACAAGGTGACAATTTCCATGACATGAGAGGCTATGAATAGAGGAGTAAGGCCCCATTTTGGCCATGTAAGGATACTTAGTACATGTAGGGTATAACCCTCGTGGCTCTACCAACCAACCCGAGAATGCTGAGATAAGACAGGGTCAAGAAATAACAACCACCTTAAGCAAGCCCTTTGGAAAATGGCCATCACAACCCACTGCACAACATTAGTAACATGAACGAACTCAAACCCAAGTGAAGCAAAGCGTAGTGACACAAGGTGTTCAAAAATCCAAAACAACAAAAGGCTGGGTATGGAATACGCAGGCGTGGATACCATCAACCACTCTAAATCAAATGAAACCCTCCGATTAAAACCAACAAGGATGAAAGAGAGCCTTTATGGATACCAACACTCAAAACGAACAATAAATCTGTGACTTCAAATTTTATTGCAATAAAATCCACCAACGATTCACTCCAGGAAAATATCACCAATTAACACAGTTTCCCAACTCAAGGAAAGCACAAACCAATACATACTGAGCCACTATCTATTTCATAACCGGAGCAAATTCATGGATGGAAAAAAAAATACATACTCGTAACCAAGAGCACCTTAAAAATGTGAGTTGGCCAAGTGGTTCTCCCTTTGCTTGAAAGTCGAAGCCTAACCACAACAACATAGTTGAACAATATCCCAACTAGGGTGGCATATAGTGGAAAGAGTATGGGTGACGTGCAGTAAATGCATGTCACYTCCACCCTCCATTCATTTAATTTCTCAGTACACGCCAACCATTAATCCATTAACCATTCATTTAAACCATGCATTGGAATTAGCATATGTCACTTGTCAAACACGCCACCCACATAATATTCATCCATTTCCAACTTACAACACAAATAAACCATGTTCCATATAACTTAAAAAATCTCATAGCTATTTGCTTATTTCCAGGTTTAACAACGACCATTTAAATTTCAATGCATGTAGCATAAGAGCATAGTTTGATCTCTTTTGCATTTTGCTTAGGTAGCTTTTATTTTTTTTCAATTGCTCTTATGTGTTGTTGCTAACATGTTTATGGTGCAGGTGTCACAGTAAGGAATCCATGAACATATAGCAATGATAACAATGGATAACATAGGCCATCGTAACATGAATTAGAGCTTAGAGCATGAGAAACAACACATAACATGCCTTATCCACCATTCAATTGTCACAATTAGAACCAACACATAATAAGCCCAATCCATCACCAATAAAAACAAGATCTCATCAACCATGTAAGCAGTGTCGAACAATGACACAAACGTCAAATAAGAGCCAAATTTTATCTCCCAATCTACAAGGGGGTCCCACCTACTAGTATTATTTATATTGTTAGCTTATAATAATAGGCTTTAGCAATACTTTGCAGGAAAAACCTCATTGCGATTTTAATCGTCAACACACCCCTCTTGAAGGCTTATGTTCTTGCTCTTGGATGGTAATTTGCTTGGTGAACTAGGGTTTGATCTCTCTCTCTCTCTCTCTCTCTCTCTCTCTCTCTCTCTTGGAATTGGTAAGGAAAATCTGCATTTGTTGGTTCTTTCTTGCTTGTTCTTAGTCATTGTTGGTTGAAGCCCTAGGAGGAGTAGGTTGTATACATCGTCCATTAAGCTTCATCTTATTTGCTAAGTTTATAAGTCAGTTTTTGCAAGGTTTTCGAGGAGAAGTACGAGTGTGTACACCCTCCTAGATTTTCCCTAGTTTGATTAGCATGCCCTAGGAAGTAAGAGGGTTTACACCCCTAAGTATTTTGTTGGTCCAACTCGTACTTCTAATACTCCATCACCCATATTTTAAAGGCACTAATCTGAAATTTTGCATTGGAGAAATAAATTGTTTGCATTGGTAAACATGTTTTGATGAGATATCAATCTTGTTCAAGTTGGAATATATTATGGATACCTTGAGGTTTCTAAAACTGCTAGGGCATCCTAATTCTCTTAATCTTCTTAGAGATACAACAACTTGAAAGCTACACCCATTAGGGCTGCAAAAAATCATTCTTTTACTTACTTATAACTCACTTTTCAACCGTCAGAATTTACTAAAAGTTTGCCAACATAATCTACTAGTACTAGCGCATCTTTTGGGTGGATATTTTGCAAGTTTTGGTGGATGATTTTTATGATGTAACAAATTGTTTTCTACATCCATAAGATTGCAATTATATCTCTACAATACTTGTTTCTTACAACCTTGTTTCATTGCTAAAGTCGTGTGCTTTTATACTAGAGTTATACTAGTGCTTAGCTAGCCTATCTCTTGCATCATTTGGTAGAATTTTAGCATTTGTTTAGCAACTATAACAACTATTTACTTGCTGATATATATATTTGTTGACTGCTGCAAATAGGGACATAAATCTTAACTTGCTTAACCACTTGAAATATAACTTATATACTTGGTTTTTATTGTGTATCGAGCAAGTACTATCATCATCCGTAGGTATTCAAACTTCTTGGAAACATTTAAACACTACTGAGACTCATTATCAACCCTTATTCCATTTAGCAACTTGACATATAGGGCTATCCATTCATAAGTACCACTTTCCATCTCATTTCCCCATAGGATCACCTAGTGGATTCCCCCTTTGAGGTGATCACTTCAACTCTAAAGTGACGGGAGTACCTATCTGAGGTGATAATGGGTAGGTTTTCCCTTTTTTCTCGCCATCTTGTGGTCTGGGTCGGGATTTGTCCAACCTACAATTTGTGCGATAAATTTTTGGCACCATTGTTGGGGAGGAGTTTGAATTCTCTTTCATTCTCTAACGACACATCGGCAAGCTACCATCCCGAATCCTTTATCCTTAGCTTCCTTGGTGACTCCACTTGAAGGAAATTCCCCTTCCACCCTTGATGAGATCTTATCGAAGCTCATCTGGTGACTCTACCTTCCCAGAATTCGTCTTCCATTAAGACTTTTCCCCCGCGAAGATTCATACCTTCTAAGGTCTACTAAATAATTCCTCCTCTCAAGTCTCCCATTGTCAAAACCATTTTCCAAGGTACCCTTCCCCTTGCTCCAATGGCTCACCCTTGGGAAAAATATCTCTACAATCCCTTGAACATGGTCACCATTCCCGAATATCCCTACACAATGTCGAAATAGTCTCATAAATGGTTGCCAAAGTTTCCAATAATTAATGTGTTCACTATTGATGATCATCTCTATGCCATGGGCCGTGAAATGGAAAATAAAAGAATTGAACATGGGGATGTAGCAATGAAACTAATAGCCTCATCATTAACTGAAGATGCTCATAGGTGGTTCAAAGGCTTACCTGACAATCACATAACATCTTATGAAGACTTTGCCAAGTTATTCAAGAAAAGATGGACAACAAAGAAATATAATGGGATGCTCATAGCTCAGTTCAATCAAATAAAGAAGGAGAATGAGACAGTGAGTGAATTTTAAAATAGGTTTGAGATATTGTACAGTCAAATATCTATAGATCCACGTCCTACAACTGTAGTTGTTCATATCCTTTAAATGAATTCATTCGATGGGAAATTTTGTTTCATTATGAAGGACAAGAAGCCCACCACCTTGGCACAAGCCAAAGATAACAGTGCATATATTGAAGAGAAAATCCTTGACTAAAAGGTTGATCCTTTTCATTATCCTCATGCCAAGTAAGAGACAAAGACTAAGGCTTCCAATAGCAGTGCTCTTGATCCATTTGCACTCTTGACATAGAATACAGATCACATGAGTACTCAGTTTGTCCAGGAATAAAATTGAATCATGGGACAATTAACCACTGTGGAAAGAATCGATCTACCTCCAGACCTTAGTTTTATAGACAATAGAGAGATGCCACAGGTTGTAAATCCATGCCTCAACAAAAGGCAAAGGCCCCTGATGCATTGAAACCAGTTGGAATGGACAACACATAGCTGACACCGTGGTGATATCCATGTCAAGAACCCCACTAAGAGGATGAATGTCCTCGACAATATGAAGATTCTCCAAACAATATGAACTTCATGGATATGACATATAACTTCCAAGAGGAATAGGTCACATAGGAACATATTGACGAGGCCAGAAGACAAGAGAAAAGAGAGGGAATAATTCGGGTGTTAAATCAGTTGACAGACGATTAGATAAAGGAACTAAGGAAAGGGAATTTTTGACATACACTAGAAGAAATAAAGCTCTAGTTATTCCATTACAACCTTTCGATCCCCGCTCAGCCACAAGAAACTTGTGTTATTCCATCTACAGAGAAGGTGGTCCCACCACTTCGACCTCCAGTACATGAGTTGCTTCCAAATCCAACTCCAATAGATGAGATTAAGTTGAACATAAACGTTGCAACCACATTTGGGAAGTTGAATATGACGGTCCTTGTAACATAAATGTGAAAAATTCCTTCTGTAAGGAGGAAAATATTAAAGTTATTATATGTACGAAATGAGAAGGAGGAACCTACAATCATTTTGAACACCATATATCTTGATCAGAAAAGGGACAATAACCCTCCTTTCTATCTTTCCTTAGGCATGAATGGCCTCTTCCTAAACAACTGTATGGTTTATTCCAGGGCCTCAACAAATGTCATGTCATTGAAGTTAATGAAACAACTTGGCTTGAAGATGAACCAACCATAGAAAAATGTGTGTGGCATTGATTCTAAGAGGGTCAAGGTTTATGGACTATGGGAGAACGTTGAGGTATTCTTGATTGATTTTACACATATCAACCTCCTTATGAATATAGTAGTAATTGATGTGCCAAACGCTTGGGGGATGATCTTATGGAGGAGTTGGTCTGCTGCTTGTTGACAATTAAAATCGAAACAAGGAATTTCCCCCACAAAGTATTGCTAAAGCTTATTATTTAAACTATCCTAATGATATATAATATCAATAGGTGGGACCCCCTTGTAGACTAGAGGCTCAGAGATAGTCTTATAACACATTTTATGTTGTTGTTTCGATGCTTCTTAGAGATTTCTATTTGGTTGATGATGCAATCTTGGTTTTGTTTGCGACAAATGGCAGATGTATAATGCATGTTATGTGATGATTTCGTTATTCTAAGCTCCAAATTCCATGTATGAAGTCTCATATATTTACTGTTGTTACATTTGATATTGTCACCATGATTCATTACCTGTTACACTTGCACAAAACACATGTTAGTAATGACATAAAACAAAAGCAATGGAAAGAGTTATGAAAAAAATCCAAGAAAGGAACTATACCATGCTATGCTAAAAGGTTGTGTGCCAAAGAAATAAAAGGAAGTTAGTACTAATCCTAACTAGCAATGTTAGTGGATATACAAATTATATTGAGTTATATTGGGCACATTTGATATATGTTATAGTATGGTTTTAGCAATGGATAATATGGATTGGGTTGGTGCAATTGGAAATCACTATGTACAAGTTTCGATGCCTAGAATTAATGGCATGGGGTTAATGGTATTGTTTTGGCTGGTTGTCGTGTACTACAAAATTGAATGAAATGGAGAACGGAAGCAACATGCAGTAAATTCACGTCACTCCATACTTCTTCCACTGGGTTGTCACCCTAGCATGGTTATTCTTCATTTTGGTTTTGCTGTGGTTTAGCATTAAGATTTAGGCGTGGACGGAACTGCTCAACCAACTCACATTTTCAAAGCCATTGGTTACATGTATGGTTCTTTTCGCCCATCCATGAATTCTCTCTGTGTATGAAATAAACATTGGCTTGGTAATGCGTTGGTTTGATTTTTCTTGAGATCAACAACTGTGTAAACGCGTGCATGTTCTCTCTGAAAAGACTGTTTGGTTATTCGTTTGCAAATGAAAAAATTGATGGTTGAAGTTGTGATTTCATTGGTTGTTCTGTGTGGTGGAAGCTGTGATGGATCTCTGTTGTCTTCATGGGTATTTTGTTGGAGGGTTTCACTATGTTTAGCCTTGCTGGCCTCCTCCTCACTATTAATGGTAACCACACCCGGTTGTATTTGGTGCTATGGGGTTGTTTTGTATGTTTTGAACCACCTTTTGGTCACTGTATATCTTTTTCACCTAGTCGTGGGATTATTTTGTGGTATTATTATCAACACAGTTGGTTATGGGGTGGCCATTATCCCAAGAAGTATGCTTTAGGGTTGTTGGTAGTACACAGGCTCTGCATTTCTGATCCGTCAGGATTTTTCGAATGACTTATGGTTGAGTTTTATTTACATGCATTAATTAACCATTGGGAAACTTAAACGAAAGAATGAGAAAATAAAAGGAATTATACAACCATTAACATAATTGCAGATCTGAAATGCAATGAAAAATAGCAAACCATAATGCACAGGTTGATAACGGAGTTCGACACAACTTTGCCTACGTCTTCGGGCCTTTTCTCTATGAGGGAGGCTTCTTTATTTCTGTTCGAAAGCTTAATAGTACATCTTTACAATTCCGAATGGCTTCCAGACTGATCTGGTCATGTTCACCCAGATCTCTAGAATCTTGCACAACTTACAGCACCTGAAACGAATGTCCCGAGCTCTCAGAAATCGTCCGACAGCATCTCCTCCTCAACGACCTCTTTGCCTCAAACTGGTTTTGACTTGGCTTGCCTCAGCATCTCTGCTCTGAATTGCTCTCCAAAAGCTGTCCCCTTGGCCTCAAAATGGCCTTGGTTAAATAGTGGGAAAGTTGGTTGCTCATCCCCAACTTCCTCCCAAGAATTAGGCTCTAAAAAAGCCCAATAACTCCCAATTATGAGTTAATTACATTAATTAAAACAAAAAGTGGTTGGAAAAACCCACTTTATAACTATAAAATAGTTAATTTTGGGCTTAGCCCCCTCCATCCGGGCACGCGCACCTTTGGCTTGGTCGTATGTAGGCCATGTGGCCACGCGCTAGCCCAAAGGGCTAAGCGTGGGCCACCCCTACTAACGTTAGCACTGGTCATATGGCTTGGTCCCGGAACCACGGGCTATACCCCGCGCGCACATATAGTAACGTTTATATTAATATAACCGTGGGTTAAAACTGCCCGCACACATAGAAATAATCCCGTGCGTATATAGCTCCACTCCTGGTCATATGTATCACGACAGAACCGCGGGTCGTATGGTGGAGTGGTGACCACGGGCTAACCTTTTGGAACCCCGCGCCAATACAACTCCCGTGCATAACTTCCCATTGTATAGCCCCCGCCGAATGGTCGTATATCAATACAATGGAACCGGGGTCGGGGCTTAAGCCCTGGCCCACCCCTTTTTCCGCATAAAACAAAATACAACTTTAAATAATAGTGCGTCCACTTAATATGCAAGAAACATCAGCGGGAAACTTGGCTAGCAGAGTGTTACGAAGGCATTGGCGTTGGGGGAGGTCCGGGGTTCGAATCCCCCGGGCCCCAAATTTTTTTGACATAGCCCTCATTGGCTAAACCTGGGGTGCCATGTGGAAACCCGTGATTGGGCCACGTGGCACCTTTCCAACCAATCACTGAATGCCACGTGTCAGTCTCTGATTCGTCCACATCTGCCGCCACGTCAACTGCCACGTCGAAAGCCGTACACTCTGTCATCCGTGCCATGTCATCTTCCGTACGCCCAGTCAGCACTGCCACGTCATCCGCTAATGTCATCCGTGCCACGTGTCACCCTTCCAGTGGTGACACGTGTCACTCCAGGATTGGTCCAAGTGCACGCCAAAAATGCCAAATCAGCCTGTCACGTGTCATGCTCTGGAGCCGCCAGGTGTCCTGTATGGAATCTGCCACGTGTCATCGTACGGACCTGCCACGTGTCCTGTACGGACTGTACGGACAGGTACAGTCATCATCCAAAATTTTGCCTGTTTGGCTTGGCGGACAGAATGCGATATCTTCTCCATACGGACTCTGTTTGACAAAAAAATATACCACCGGAATCAGGAAGACGAGACAGACGCAATGGTGTTGGTTTCGTCAAATTCTGAGCACTTTCATTTTTTAGCATTTTTCATGCCCTGACAGGCTTCTGAATCCGATTTCGGATCACACCTCCCAACAATAAGACCTTTTGGTCCCCAAAAGGTTACTGACCACTTCAAGAAGCTCGGAATAGGCCTCTCGTCTTGCTCTTTGTCTCTGAAAGATGATTACATTAATGGAAGCAAAATACAATGAAGTTGAGACATCCACTTCTGACAGAACCAAGTGACTTCTTTCTTTCCTTCACGGTGTTATTCTTGCTTTGCTGGTAATCCGTCCTCCTTCGTGGGTACGTGCAAAATCCTTTTGTCCTTCTTTGGACGAAGCTCTGGATTAATCTTCCAACAACTAGTCTTTTGATGACCACTCTTGTTACAAAACGTGCAACGAGTTTTTGGCATCCA